>JAECUM010023658.1:0-52222 GCA_016617855.1 Megalonaias nervosa | reverse complement strand
GGGATTTACATTATATAGTACTCAAAGGTAGATTTAAATGGGATATCACTCAAGGGTGGATTTACATCGGGTATAAGTCAAGGTTCGATGTATATGATGTATTACTCAAGAGAGGATTTACATGGGGTATTACTCAAGGGTGAATTATCATGGAGTATTAAACAACGGTGGATTCGCAAGGAGTATTGCGGAAGACATATTTACATGGGGTATTAGGAAAGGGTGCATTAATTTGAAGTATTACTCAAGGATGGATTTACAGGGGTAATACTCAAGGGTGGATGTTCTTGGGGTATTACACAAGGGTGTATTTACATGGGGTATTGCATAAAGGTGAATTTTCCTAGAGTAATACTCAGGGTCGATATACATGGAGTATTATTCAATAATGCATTTACATGGAGTAATGGTGGATTTACTTGAGGTATTACTCAAGGGTTGACTTGCACGTGAGATTAAACAAGGATTGATTTAATTGGAGTATACCCCAAGGGTGGATTTACGTGGGGTATTACTCAAGGGTACATTTACATATAGTTTTACTCTGGGGTAGATTTGCGTAGAGTATTATTCAGTGGTTGGATTTACACATGGGTGGATTTACTTGGGGTATAACTCAAGGGTAGATTTACATGGAATATTGCTCAAGGGTGGATTTACCTTAAGTATTACCCAAGGATGGATTTGCATGAAGTATTACTCAAGCGTGGATTTACATGGATTATTACACAAGGATGGATTGACATGGGGTATTACTCAAGGGCTGATTTACATGGGCTATTACAGAAGAGCTGACTTTCATAGAGTATTACTCAGTGGTGGATTTATATGTTGTATTACTCAAGGGTAGATTTATATGGTGTATTACTCAGGGAGGGATTTACATGGAGTATATCTCAGGGTTGATTTACATAGGATATTACTCAAGCGTGGATTTACATGGTGTATTACTCAAGGTTGGATTTACATAGGATATTACTCAAGAGTGGATTTGCATGGAGTATTACTGAAGGGTGGATTCACATGGAGTATTACTCAAGGGTAGATTTACATGGAGTATTATCTCAGGTTGGAATTACATGGAGTATTACTCAAAAGGTGGATTTTACACGGGGAATTACTCAAGGACGGATTTACTTGGATTATTACTCAAGAGTAGATTTACATAGGGTATTACTCAAGGATGGATTTACAATGAGAATTACTCAAAGGTGGATTTACATGGGATTCGGCTATTTTAACACAACAATAACATATAAACTTGAATAGCCTTACAACAGTCTTGGATCTGGTCTTGTTAGTACATTCGTAAGGTAACCAGAATGTCAATAGCTTATATCGTCTATGAATTTACTTTCATAAATTGATTGATAAAAACATGATGTATTTTGTGAGTTTGGTCTCTAATTGTATAGATTTTCTTTCTGATTATCTTTTCTGTCTTTTCAAAATAGTTTCTGTATCATATACGTTATTGTCTTTGATTTCATATTTCTTCTAACCTAGCTTTTAACGATTATTCTTCAAACCTTGTAAAGTATTCCATCTTTCAAGCGATGTACGAATAACCAGCTTGATTGTCTCATCCGATAATTGTATGGATTATTAGTCAACTTGTCCAAGACTTTTTTTATTTTTTAAATTTCATCTAGATTGTGAATATCATAATCTTTCCCCTTCAAATTTTGTTTTTCCGATTCCTTTTAAGTTTTCATTTTCTCTCCAGATGCAGATTGTATAGTATGCTAAAGAACGGGAGTTATTGGAATGGCATATGAATTGTCTCTCGTCAGGGTGTTGGTCAATGGAGGCGTGAGGGTTCGAGGCGCCTGGACGCCAACCTCCTTCCTCACCCTACCCCCCCCCCACGCCTTCTCTAAATATAACTTTTGTGAAAAACTGCCCCCGTTACATTAAGGTGAAGGTGAAAAACTTAGCAAATTTCAGCTGCAAAGAAATAAGCCCCCAACGGCGCCCCTTTTGCTTGGCACCAGGGGCCAATTGTCCCTCTCACAACCCAACCCGTCGCGCCGCCACTGGGGATAGATATTTGTTATCAGTATTAGGGGCACTGTTTATTTCCGTAGATATTTTAAGCAAACTCGTACTATTATTTGTTTAATTTTTGTGAAAAAAGAAGACTATTGTTTCGTTTAAAATGTGCCTATTTTAATTTTAAAAGCCAATAATGAAATGTAAGTGCCAGAGATACAACCAAATGATTGATATTATTTCACTTTTAAAGAGGCTATTTATTAGTCTGCAAGAGCCTAGAAACTAATAATGTGTATAGAATATAGCAGGAGAATGTTTGGAGTGCCATATATGTATGATAAGTATATTTAATTTATATTTTTTTTTTTTTAGTTTTTTTCTCAATGTATATATATATATATATATATATATAATTGTATTTTGGACTTGACCTAGTCCAAAATCAAGTTCGTGTTGTACCTGACCAGTAATATTTATTTTATGGTTAGGTGTTTGTTTCTAGCCCGAGTGACAGCAAGACTGAGGAGACAGATAATTGAATCAAGAATGCCACTGCAAGGTGCGCGTTGTCAGAATTCAGAATTAGGGAAGAAATAATAACAAACACCATGATTGTTGCTGCAGGCCACTTTTAGTGACTTCAGTATAGATTTTATATATATATATATATATATATATATATATATATATATATATATATATATATATATATATATAACATAATTCAAGTCAAAAGGTATACAAATGTCTATCAAAGTTACTGCTATAATGGCATAGCTTCTCTATGCACACTTCCTACATTCTTTAGCCTTATTTTACATACATAATGAAGCTCAAGTGCTTGAAATTTTGGGCTCCGACTGCCAAGACATAGTGAAACCATGCATGACCACAATTTAACAACTACTGTGAAAGATCAATAATGAAATACACAAGATGAAGAATGATTGACTATTCAGCCAGGAGATTACATTAATCGACAGTAACGAAATTCAGCATTGTTCATGATATGCACACAAGACAGAAATACATGTAATTATAGACATAGTAAAATCATTCACGAGTAGAATATAAATATCACGCGAAAGATCAATAATGAAATATACATTGAGGAAGAACGATGGACTGTTCAGCCAGGAGATTACATTGATGTACAATAACAAAATTCAGCCTTGTTTATGAAATTCGATGCATTACAATATCACCGTAGCCATCATGCATTACAGTGCAATATATCTCTATGTAATATTGATATCCATATGTTCACAAAGACATAAATACATGTAATTATTATTTAAATTTAAAGGAGGCTGTGTAGGGGTGGAGGTGGGACTTAAATTCCACAAAATTATTTTTTCAAAACAAGTATTGCGTCTCTGCTCCTCTGCAGTTCAGTTGAAAGTGACGCTACTTACAATTCACTTATCTGTGCGCAGTTGCAAGCCCCGACACTGATTGGCCAATGAAACCCATGTGACCCCTACGGGACAATTCAGTTGGCCCTATCGGGTTCAGCTCATTATCATAACAGAGTAAGGTAAAAATTAGACCCAACCTCATTACACCACCCATAAATGTACTTACGCAAGCGTAAGTAGTTTTATGGTTAAGTGTTTGTTTCTAGCCCGAGCGACAGCGAGACTGAGGAGACAGATAATTGAATCAAGAATGCCACTGCAAGGTGCGCATTGTCAGAATTCAGAATTAGGGAAGAAATAATAACATACACCATGATTGTTGCTGCAGGCCACTTTTAGTGACTTTAGTATAGATAATTCAAGTCAAAAGGTATACAAATGTCTATCAAAGTTACTGCTCTAATGGCACAGCTTCTCTATGCACACTTCCTACATTCTTTAGCCTTACTTTACATACATAATGAAGCTCAAGTGCTTGAAATTTTGGGCTCCGACCGCCACCACACAGAGAGGGCCAGACACATCCGGCGCTCTCTATGTAGCCCAAAATGGGAGCTCGGAAAGACCTGCAGCAATCAAGCAAGGCAAACAAACATGGAAGGAAAAGAAAGCATAATAATCCGATACTGCCAAATTGTGCACACCATATCGCGAAAAGGGGTGTATTTCATGTCGCAGAAACACTACAGGAAGGATGTGTAGCAAGACGGTCACACCTTCAATGAACCCATGTGAAGTGAAGTGCTCTTCAATGAACCCATATGAAGTGCAGTGCCCGTATGATGTGGACGGCCGTTTCGGTCTGTGCACCCACGAGACCTGGAAGAAGAAAAAATTGGAAAGCAGAACAAGGCAATAGGAAGTGATATGATGACGTGTACAACAACGGAAATTTGTACCAAATTACAAACTGGACATTCTATCGTTCATGCGTATATATTTCTTAAAGGCATCGGACCTCCACCTACCCAAGACCCGAATAAGACTGTCAGAAAGACCCTGCTTAGCTCCCTCTGTTGCTGCCCCAATCCTAAATCTATGAGTCTTGAATAACTGAGGATTAAAACCGCATTGCAGGAGCGATGTGCGCAGGGCTTGGTTGAACTCTTGCCTAGTTATGGGCAACACCCCACCCCCCCACCCCCCCAGAGGTAAGGAAGAGTGGTCCTGCCTGACAACCCCGCAACTGAATATATTGGCGCAGCGCGTGGACAGGGCACTGCTCTTGTACTTTTTGGGGCACGACAGTGAGGCGAAAAAGGGGTACCCTTGGAGTGTTTGCAATGTGTAAAGCAGACAACTAAACCATCGTCACTGATCTGAACCTGAGAGAACTGAAGCAAGTTTGGATTGCTGTAACCGAGCTGTCTAACAGTTATTTCCCCTACCCGCAGAAGTGCATGAAATGCAAGAAGAAACATAGACTTAAATAGAGCCGCACGAAAGACATTGTGGGTAAATGTGGGCAGGACTAGAACGAGTTTTTGTAGCATCCATTTGTCAATTGGTAGTCTGGCATCTGTGTGCGGTAAATGTTTATGCAGCGTTTGCAGGAGTTTTTGAATAAGAAACGAATTGGTTGGATCAGGGATATTTTTTAGTTTGTGCACATAGCCAATAGCCGAGACATATGTAGATATGGTTGATGGTGCATAGTGTTTCTCAAAAAGATACGAGCTAAAAAGTGCCAAATTGGTACTTGAAACCGGTAAAGTGCTGTGGAGTTTTAAAGCGGTTAAAAATTGGATGTAATGTTTCCAACTGCGCCTGTAACCTTCTACCGAAGATGGAGAAAGAGCACTTTGTACTAACATGGACAGTATTGCTCCCAGTCTGTTAATGTCGGTAGTTTCGGGACCGGTTCCGGGATTTCCTCTGCATAGGATGAGAGCTGGAGGAATCTGTGCACCTGTTGGCGAGAAAGAGCATCCGCTAAATCGTTTTGAAGACCAGGGACGTGACGGGCACGGAACAAAATATTGTAGTGGAGGCAGGTGAGGACCAGTCGCCGAATCAAATACATAATGTCCGGTTCCTTGCACGATTGCTTATTGATGATATGAACTAGGGCCATGTTATCAGTGTGGATATGAATACAATTGTTGGCAAGCAAACGTCCCCATATTTGAATAGCAATGACAACAGGGTAAAGTTCAAGTAGAGCAATGTTTTTATCTTTGCACTCCTCATTCCAAACCCAATGAAACCATCTAGAGCCCAAAACAGCCCCGTATCCCACAGTACTAGCAGCGTCAGTGAAGAGATTCAATGTGTTAAGAGTTCAACCAGCGATCTGGTAAGAAGAAAGAGCGGCCATTGTAATTCTGAAGAAACCGACTCCACAAAATCAAATCAGATTTTACTGCATTGTTGAGTCGAATGTGGTGTTGGGCATGTGAAACTCCAATTGTGAGACTAATAAGTCGACGAAGGAATGCTCGTCCTGGGAGTACAACACCACAAGCAAAATTGAGGGTACCAGTTATGGACTGGAGATTATGCAGTGTAATCTTTGCTTTCTGCAGGCAGTTTTGTATCAGTTCATGACATGTACCAAGTTTGTCAAGCGGTAGACGTACTTCCATTAGGTGATAGCAACTGTGATCTGAGTGGATGCACTAACAAATTTAGATTGGTTTTGACATGGCAGTGCCGACTGACTGGGAACATTTATAGGGGTGCACAAAGTAGCAGTACCTATCAGTGTATCCCCCACCAACGCTGACGTTGCCATCTCTACGGCCTGGTCCAGTACCTCATGGTTCCGCTGCTGTGACGTAGATGCCCCGGGTGACGGATTGACAGATGGTTGATGTATCTGTTGCAGGGTGCTGAAAATGTTAGGCCAGTCGGTCATCCACGTGTGCCTTGATGGTGTAGGTTACATCTCTTGTTATGTTTTTTTTTTTTGTCATCTCCGCATCAAGTGATGAAGAAGTGCCAGGAGCTGGAGCTGAGGAAGTTCTTCTGTGCCTGACAATCCTGTTGTTCGCCACCTGTTGTACCCGCTCTGAAGCTTTTTGTCGCGGCGGAGTTCTTTTGCGAGCAGCGGCCATAGAGTCTACCACCATCTGTACCCCCTTGGAGGCTTTTCTGTGTGGAGCCATTCTGAAAATAAAAATGGGGAACAAAAAGCAGTATTTCCGTATTGCGGGAGTAGTAGTGAGATTGTTACATGGTGTACAAATTGCCTAAGTCAAGGTAACCAACATCCTAAATAACTGCCGTCAACACGAGCAACAAGATACGAGTTAGGAGACACACCGTGTACTTCCACTTGATAATGTGTAATAGAATCAAGTGATCTTTACCACCTGATGACTGGTAGATTCAAGTGGAAGTATCCACCTGATAACTGTAAAAATAGGGTCGAGAGATCTATTTCGAACTTTTGGGACAGTGAGGTGGAAGTATCCACTGGACAACTTATAAAAATAGTCAAGTGATAAGTATCCACTTGATGATCTATGATGAACTTGATAACTGGTAGAGTCAAGAGGAAGTATCCACTTGATAACTTGTAAAAATAGTCAAGTGATAAGTATCCACTTGATAACTTGTAAAAATAGTTAAGTGATAAGTATCCACTTGATAACTGGTAGAGTCAAGTGGAAGCATGCACCTGATAACTTGTAAAATTAGTCAAGTGAGAAGTATCCACTTGATAACTTGTAAAAATAGCCAAGTGATAAGTATCCACTTGATAACTGGTAGAGTGAAGTGGAAGTATCCACTTAATAACTTGTAAAAATAGTCAAGTGTAATTATCCACTTGCTAACTTGTAATAATAGCACGTAGAGTTAAGGTATGGCACAAACTCCAGATATATAGATTCAAGTGATGTACATAGAACTTTAAAAAATAGTCAAGTGATAAGTATCCACTTGATAACTTGTAAAAATAGTCAAGTGATAAGTATCCACTTGATAACTGGTAGAGTCAAGTGGAAGCATGCACCTGATAACTTGTAAAATTAGTCAAGTGATAAGTATCCACTTGATAACTTGTAAAAATGGTCAAGTGATAAGTATCCACTTGATAACTGGTAGAGTCAAGTGGAAGTATCCACTTAATAACTTGTAAAAATAGTCAAGTGATAAGTATCCACTTGATAACTTCTAATAATAGTCAAGTGATCTATGAATTTGATAACTGGTAGAGTCAAGTGTAATTATCCACTTGCTAACTTGTAATAATAGCACGTAGAGTTAAGGTATGGCACAAACTCCAGATATATAGATTCAAGTGATGTACATAGAACTTTAAAAAATAGTCAAGTGATAAGTATCCACTTGATAACTTGTAAAAATAGTCAAGTGATAAGTATCCACATGATAACTGGTAGAGTGAAGTGGAAGCATGCACCTGATAACTTGTAAAATTAGTCAAGTGATAAATATCCACTTGATAACTTGTAAAAATGGTCAAGTGATAAGTATCCACTTGATAACTGGTAGAGTCAAGTGGAAGTATCCACCTGATAACTTGTAAAAATAGTCAAGTGAGTGATAAGTATCCACTTGATAACTTGTAAAAATAGCCAAGTGATAAGTATCCACTTGATAACTGGTAGAGTGAAGTGGAAGTATCCACTTAATAACTTGTAAAAATAGTCAAGTGTAATTATCCACTTGCTAACTTGTAATAATAGCACGTAGAGTTAAGGTATGGCACAAACTCCAGATATATAGATTCAAGTGATGTACATAGAACTTTAAAAAATAGTCAAGTGATAAGTATCCACTTGATAACTTGTAAAAATAGTCAAGTGATAAGTATCCACTTGATAACTGGTAGAGTGAAGTGGAAGCATGCACCTGATAACTTGTAAAATTAGTCAAGTGATAAGTATCCACTTGATAACTTGTAAAAATGGTCAAGTGATAAGTATCCACTTGATAACTGGTAGAGTCAAGTGGAAGTATCCACCTGATAACTTGTAAAAATAGTCAAGTGATAAGTATCCACTTGATAACTTGTAAAAATAGTCAAGTGATAAGTATCCACTTGATAACTGGTACAGTCAAGTGGAAGTATCCACCTGATAACTTGTAAAAATAGTCAAGTGATAAGTATCCACTTGATAACTGGTAGAGTCAAGTGGAAGTATCCACCTGATAACTTGTAAAAATAGTCAAGTGATAAGTATCCACTTGATAACTTGTAAAAATAGTCAAGTGATAAGTATCCACTTGATAACTTGTAAGAATAGTCAGTGATCTATGATGAACTTGATAATTGGTAGAGTCAAGAGGAAGTATCCACTTGATAACTTGTAAAAATAGTCAAGTGATAAGTATCCACTTGATAACTTGTAAAAATGGTCAAGTGATAAGTATCCACTTGATAACTGGTAGAGTCAAGTGGAAGTATCCACCTGATAACTTGTAAAAATAGTCAAGTGATAAGTATACACTTGATAACTTGTAAAAATAGTCAAGTGATAAGTATCCACTTGATAACTGGTAGAGTCAAGTGGAAGTATCCACTTGATAACTTGTAAAAATAGTCAAGTGATAAGTGTCCAATTGATAACTTGTAATAATAGTTAAATGATCTATGAACTTGATAACTGGTAGAGTCAAGTGTAATTATCCACTTGCTGACTTGTAATAATAGCACGTAGAGTTAAGGTATGGCACAAACTCCAGATATATAGATTCAAGTGATGTACAAAGAACTTTAAAACTGCCAGTCACACGGACCCCCCCCACCCGACAACCTGACACAACATCAAGCAGAACTGTATCTGCAGACAAAGTCAAAACATATAGAAGCAATAGATGCACACTGAAGACGAAAACTGGTAGAGTGAAGTGGAGATAGTTGGATAAACTTGGCGACTTGTAATTCCAGCATGCAGAGTGTAGCTAAAATGTATGTATTGTGGAACTGAAGAGCCCCGTGTGTACCGATATAGATTATTATCATGCGAAAGTAAAGAAATTAGGCACGTTTAAGGACAAGCTGGAAAACATACCGCAAAGCAGTAATTATATGTAATGTGTTAATATAGAGTGAAATAATGGAGGAAACAGAAGGAAAATTGCAAGGATATTCAAGGAAGAGAAAACAAATACGGAAAACAAATATATGTAGCGAGAAGTTAATGGCTTCAGTCCTCTAATCTAACTTACGAATTTTCTTGCTAGCAGTCATGATTGCACTCCTAAGTGATTTGTACAAATACCATTGCCCTTTGTTTGACAAGTGCACGCCGTCCGCCCGGAATTTATCACTGCAATCCTTGCTTTCGTCGGGGAAAGGAAATTTACCATTGTGTTCCCAAAATGTGATGTATGGATAGGAAGTGACCTCCGTCCGCAGAATTCCATTCACCGACCGTGCAAGGTCGAGATAATTATAAGGTGTGTGACCACTACGTATGAAACTCGGAAGCATCTGGCATAATACAATGTGTTTAACCTGGTACTTGCGATGTAATTGTGAGGCAAGCGAAATCAGTTTGAAGGCCAATGCGTGGAGATCAGTATCAGATTGTATGTCATTGTCGTCCAAAAGCAAAACAACAATATCCGGACAAAGAAAACAAAGGGAAGACATGTCGAACTTCATCCATTTCTCCACTGTTCATCCTCCAACACCGTGCAACTTCACCGCAGCGACGTTTTTTAAATTAAAATGTAAGGCAAGACGATCGTCTGTGCTAGAGGCAAGATACCGTGATAGCCATTTACAAATAGAATGGCCCGTAATTAGAGCACGAGGCATATTGAAATTAGTAGTGGAAAGCAAATGTGTAAAAAGAAATTTTTTACTCACGTTACAGATACCACCGAAGCTTTGAAGTACGGTACCAAATAGTATAGCAACTCGTGAAAGTCTACTGCGGGACTTAAATTCCACAAAATTATTTTTTCAAAACAAGTATTGCGTCTCTGCTCCTCTGCAGTTCAGTTGAAAGTGACGCTACTTACAATTCACTTATCTGTGCGCAGTTGCAAGCCCCGACACTGATTGGCCAATGAAACCCATGTGACCCCTACGGGGCAATTCAGTTGGCCCTATCGGGCTCAGCTCATTATCATAACAGTGTAAGGTAAAAATTAGACCCAACCTCATTACACCACCCATAAATGTACTTACGCAAGCGTAAGTAGTTTTGTGGAAAACCTAAAATACAGCTAATATTTTTCCTATGATTGTGGATTCAGTATTCACATTAGTATTAATGTAAACATGTCAATTTTAATCTGAGTCTATGACATTGGAATTCACCCACGGAATAACCTTATTCAAATTATTTTTCAGTGGAAATACAAAGTGCTCATCTATAATATTCTTGGACGAGAACATTACCTTGGAATTAGTGTGAATTCAGATAAGGACAAATTGGATTAGATTATTGTGATTCATCAAAGGACTGTTGGCACATTCCACGTCACAGGCAACTACGGGCACATCAGCACATTCAGAGTTGAAGCTTTTTTGAACACCACTAGATTTAATTAGAACTTTATTCATTAAGACTGGCGATATAACTCTTTGGAGTATTTGGATTTAATTCACAAAATCGTAAGTTTTTTAATTTTCACTTTGTATTCTAGGGAAATAAAAAATTTGTGGAATTTTACAAAACTTGTTTGTTTTTGTTCTTTTTTGGTACTTAGTTTAAGACCATAGAGTCATAACAGACTTTAAAAATTTTTAGATACGACATCTGTCTAAACGTTCAATAGCATTACTAGATCATCACGCATTTAAAATACAAGTAGCAATAACGTAGATTATAAGCAATTTAGCATAATTTGTAATAACTTCAATATTCGGTAACATCATAACAGGAGGTTTATTAATGGGAAAAATATCTATTGATAATGGACCTATTGAACATCAAACTGTACAGTATGGCTCTGGGGAGTCTATATATCTGCTGTGTGAAGTTCTTAAACATTCAATAGCATTAGGTAGATCATCACGCATTTAAAATACAAGTAGCAATAACGTAGATTATAAGCAATTTGGCATAATTTGTAATAACTTCAATATTCGGTAACATCATAACAGGAGGTTTATTAATGGGAAAAATATCTAATTGATAATGGACCTATTGAACATCAAACTGTACAGTATGGCTCTGGGGAGTCTATTATATCTGCTGTGTGAAGTTCTTGCAAACGAAACTATAGTGCTAGGTGAAGAAATGAAATAAAACGCTAGCACCCGATGAAAGAATAAGATGGACTTAATTCTTTCCAAACGGTAGCGGCGGACTTACAGATGAAGGAAGTACACGTCTAATCATGGTATTAAAGTATCTGCAAAATATATAAATTTGGTGCTCGAGTACAAAATGGAACAAATATTTGACAGTCTGTGTCTACTGTAAAAAGAAGTTATTTGAAAAATTAATTTGGGAGAACAAAGCTATGACTCATATGAAAATAACACAATAAGATTTTAATTATATATTTAATCACCAGCAGCAGCAACGCTATCACCTCCAAAATGTGCTGATAGCTGTTAAAGCAGCAGCAATTGTTAAGGGGAAACGTTTCTCTGACTTTTAAGTCAATGTGTTTTAGTAGTTTCTATACCTGAGTAACTGTGTGTGATCTGAAATGGTTAGATTGTAATATGTATTTAATTAAGCATTTTTTGAATCAGTTTCGTTAGCGATGATTTTTTTCATTTGATTTATAAAGTTTTCGTTCTATTCAAGGTCTTTTTGATTGATAATGTTGAATTTACAATGTCTGTAGTACTCGCTCTACCACTTAATCCAGTTTCTTCTTGGTCAATTAACAAAGCATTAACATCTCATTCTCTAGTGAAAGATATTTCTATATACTGTGTTAGTTTTTGATTTCATTCTTATCTTTCAATAGGTAATTATTGATGTGATTGTTTAGGAGCTACAAAATTCCTTCATTGATAAATTATCAGTTGAAGTATCTTGATTTATTGCAATTGTAGCGTGTAAGTATCAAGCAACAAGTAATATTTAATGTCGGTGTTTCTGTGGAAATATGTGTTTTATGTTTGTAAGCATACATGTTAAAGCATATATAACGACGTAGCGTACTAACATGAACGTAATTACTACCATAAATTAAATCAATTTCCAGAAATGTTGTCGATTAACGACGCAGCTAATAGATTAACTGCCACAATGCAGACATCTTAGCGATATGACTGAAAAATTGTTAAAGCTACGTTAAAAATCCAAATTACACACACACACACACACACACACACACACACAGACACAGACACACACACACACACACACACACACACACACACACACACACACAGGTTTTATGGAATCACCACATTCCCACGGTGGACATTAATCCTTTTCACGCCGTGTCCGTCACGGACAGCACACGTGATCATCGTGGTTTTCCCACGTCGTGGCTTGTAGTGGACGGATTAAGTTTTAGTGTCCCAGTTAGTAGTCACAGCACTACAGCTCTTGGAACTTACTTGTTGGTACACAGTGCAGATTGCTCTTTTTAACTTGTATATAATGCCGCCTAATATTTAAATACTCCCCACTAAAACGCAATCAGATACGTGCATTGCGAAAGATTAAAGATTTCCGATCAAAGAATGCTGAAACTATTTATGTGTTTCACAAAATATACAAAGTTTAATTATAATAATTTTAATTATGAGGGGGAGAGAGAGAGATTGATTCCGCTTTTAATACCCACCCCAACAAAAAAGGAAAAAAGAAATCACACGTTCACACGTAAGTAGAAGTGCGTTTCATTCTGCCAGTGACTTTAAATTGTTGGCTTAATATGTTCCCACACAATGAAATATACACAGCGCTATCCAATATGCAACTACTGCTAGTCCAGACTGTTTAGTATTTTTGACCCAAATATACTTGTCCATGTGACATATTTTCTCAGAACCTATACACTTGTTTACTTTTACCATTGACATATTCTTTTTACGCAGGCTGTACGAGGAACGTGATGCCGCATTCTATAACCAACAACTTAAGAAATATACTTAAAATTGTTGGTTTGTTTATCTGATGAGTTTATATATAATATTACAAAATGAGCGGGGGAAAGTGATGAAAAAGTGTAATCACAAATATTTTCAATAAGATATAAACTTGTATGTATTATTTTCAGTTAATGCAGATAACAATTTGGTACATTGCCATCTTTCAATTACGACAATTACTGCAGTGGCAGTTAGTATCTCCAATGCATACCTGTATCATCATGATTAGCAACTCAACGTAAATGCCTACCAGTATGCTAACTTCGTTGTAAAATGGGTATCTGCGGTAGATACGATTGTATTTACTGTACAATAAATATCCTCCAGTATTGTACGTCTGTTTTTTTAATGCTTTATGTAAGTGGAATTTCTTCTTGTGCATACATCTTTCTCCCCTTTGTTATAATTTATCACTGAACGCATCATATCTATCAAAAATGCTTTGTACATCGCCCGAAATGGCTAAACCAGATGCTTGCCAAGGCTATAAAATATATCTCTTATTACAATGATTGTTATTAATGTGGCTTCATACACAACCAGTTATCATTTGAACTTCGTTTACTCCGTACTGAAGATGCAAAAGGATTTGACTTTAAAAAGTTATCATTCGCTATTATTTCCTGTTTATCTTGAACAGTTCCTATTAGTTCTAATGTCGTTGCAAATGTTGTTGAAGTAAGGCTCACTCATTCGTTTTTCCGTCTATGAAATTTCTGAAGCAACAAGTTCGTAGTGTGATTTGGATCTCTAACGTAGCTTTAACAATTTTTCAGTCATATCGCTACGATGTCTGTAGTGTAGCAATTTGTAGTGATATCTGGCACTGGGGCATCATGCTGCAGATAGGTAGCATCATGTCCCAGCCAGTCTTTTACCAGTAGGGAAATATATCTGGCCTTAGGTATATTTTTCAAACATGTAATACATCTTTCCAGATGTCACAAAAAAGCGGAAACTGAAGTGGTACGGTCATGTCTCAAGATCATCTGGGCCGGCAAAAACAATCTTGCAAGGCACAGTGCTAGGGTGCAGAAGAAGAGGCAGACTGAAAAAGAGGTGGGAAGAAAACATTAAGGAATGGACAGGCATGGGTATTTGGAGATTCCCAAATGGCAGTAGAGAACAGGGAAAGATGGAGAGAATTAGTTGCAAAGTCAACTGTGGTGCTCCAACCACCTCTTGGGTTAAGGGAGTGATGATGATGATGACGATGAATACATCTTTATGCCTATTTTTCTTTCTTCTTCTCTTTGTCTCTCTCTCTTCTTCTTCTTTCTGTCAGGATGAATAGGTCTCAAACAATGTCAAGATTGTAGATCTTCAAGTATACATTTATGTAATCAATGAGAAGATGTCATCACAAATACCTAAAAAGGAAATAAATAGTATTCAAATATTAAGATTTTAAAATACGTGAATCACTCAAATTGTCAGAGACTGAACGTACATGACTTCTTGTTATTTTATATTCTTTGTCATACATACAGTATTCTATGGTCTACGGCTGAAGGTGAACATTTTTATGAGTTTTCTCGTAATTAGATATAACAATAAAATTGTTAAGTGGCGATGTTTACTCTCATCGTACATATAATCATATCTAAAAGCTATTTAAACCAAGCAATAATGTGTGCTGATTGCTAACCATACATTAGGTGATAATCAATATTAGGATGCAGCGCCAGTTACCAAAATAGACTGCAAACTTGCCAGACTAATAAATACTTCACGTCTGAACGCATAAATAAAGAAGTTTAAAAATCCTTTCAAGCAAACTTACACTTAGCAAAATCTATTGTTTAATGAGGGTATGCCATGACGTTGTTATGTCATATTTCTAAAGTACCATTACCCCAGGAATATTTACTACACCAAAAATGTGTAGACTAAATAAACAACACATTGATTTTCCCCATGAAAAAAGCCATTTTTGTGACAAAATACACAATTGGAAGTATTATACGTGCAAGCTAAATTTGTATAAAGTCGCTGTCCAAAGGTTCGGAACATCTTGTTATCGATGTATTAATGCAGTCGTTAATGGTATTAGCGCTGAACAGAAAGAAAATTCATATCAACGGACTGTTTGTGCCTACAATATGTACTAAAAAATGTAAATTTACTTCTGAGTACATAGAAAAAAATATTTCACTCGTGAATGGGAAACATTTTGTGTTGTCAGCCATGGCTTCGCCACTTGTGATAACACAATATTTCCTTATAATTCCTTATACCCACTAAAACAACTTAGATATCATCCATATATTGACAAATTATATCAATAGGTTAGGAAAAAGATTTAAATGATATGAAGGGAACGAGAAACGCCGAAACAGATAAATTTAAAAACAAAATTGACTATGATGTACATAAAAAGACTTAGCATGAAGGGAAAGAATTGATACAGTTCAAACAAATATTGATCAATCATTAGCTAATTAAAGATAAACATGACGCTGTCCTGCGTTAACGTAGTTAACCGGAAACCCATGGAGCAAATACTCTGGTGAAGCACGTATCTGGCTCCCTCCGGGACCTAGATACAATGACTGTTGGCCTGGTACACTGCGTATATACGAATTGATTATAAATATCGACCGAATCTCGGAGAAGAACCAAGCTAATGTATGCATGTTACGGATATGATCTCAAGTGATATACTTGCACGTCAAAGTGCTGACATAGATCTCTTTCATGACTTAAATTTATTAATCCTAGACTCGTAGAGAGCATTACCAGATGGACCATCAAAGGAGGTATGAAGGCTAAGATTGCACCTGGAGGTAAAAACGTACTATAACATCATCATCATCATCATCATCATCATCATCATCATCATTATCATCAATCCCTTAACCCAAGAGGTCGCTGGGGCACCACAGTTGACTTTAAAACCAATTCTCTCAATCTGTCCCTGTTCTCTACTGCCATTTGGGAATCTTCAAATCCCATGCCTGTCCACTCCTTAATGTTGTCTTCCCACCTCTTTTTCTGTCTACCTCTTCTTCTGTACCCTCTCACTGTGCCTTGTAAGATTGTTTTTGCCAGTCCAGATGATCTTGAGACATGACCGTACCACTTCAGTTTGCGCTTTTTTACAGTGTTCAAGAGGTCTTCATAGGATCCGATGGCTCGTTGGATCCTGTTGTGGACTTCTTCGTTGGTTACATGGTCAATGTATGACATGTCCAACATCTTGCGGTAGCATCTCATTTAAAAGGCTTGAATCCTTCTTTGTAGAACTGATGTGAGCGTCCATGTTTCACAAGCATACAGAACGATAGATATGACAATCGAGCGCATCAGCCTTATTTTGGAACCAAAAGCAATGTTGGTATCTTTCCATATTGGTCTCAACCTTGTTATTGTTGTTGTTGTCTGGGCAATCCTGCAAAGTAGTTCTAGTTTGGAGCCCTCGTCTGTGATAATTGATCCCAAGTACTTAATGCTTGTGACTCTTTCTAGCTTCTGTCCACTGACGTTTTGCCACTGGTGTTGTTTGTCATCAGTTTGGTTTTTCGGCGCTAATCTCCATACCGTATGCTGTGGAGGTTGTGTCGAGGCGTTCAACCAAGTCAGTCAGTTCTTTTTCATCTCCTGCTAAACCATCGATATCATCTGTCAATATCATACCGTAGTAGATTACTGACAAAATCCGATCGGAAGCCATGCTTTTCTTACTCATGTTTGTTATATTCCATCGATATCAATCGATATTGATATCGATTGATATTGATGGAATATAACAAACATGAGTAAGAAAAGCATGGCTTCCGATCGGATTTTGTCAGTAATATACTACAGTCCGCGCGAATATTGGAAAGGTGAAGCAGTCGTTGAAAAGTTAGAAGAACGGCAAAAGTCGTCTGAGGGGTTGCTTGAGCATGCGCTGTGGCAAATTTACCTACCCGCGCCAAGAAAGATTTTCTGTGGATGTTCTGATGCGAGAACACCTAACAATATTCATCAAGCTTATCTCTTTTATCACATAAATGATTTGTTAGTATGTAAAGCAAACCAGAGTAATGTCAAAAAGGCATGCAAGTGGAATGATTGATAATGAAAGCTCTATATAAATAGAAATCCCCACAAAATTATTTCATGAAGCATTGCAATAATTCTGGGTTATGCAAATATAAACAGCACAAGATAGCCCTAATAGTAAGCAATATTTACCATATATACTACTGAAAGTTCCTCTTTATTTCATGCAGCAAAAACACTAAGTATAGAGTAAGAAAAATCCTACCCCCATAATCATAAGATTAGTATGGTGTGACTTAAAATATTCGAGCGTTACAAATACTACGACAATAATGCTGTAACAAGCACAAGTACGTGTTAACCACTGTAGATGTTGTCAGAAGAAAAATAGAACCGGAACAGTTGAGCTTAAACGTATTTATGCACGTCCCACCCTAACATAACCACGGCTGTTGGAGGTCGATCCGATAGACAACTTCTTGGAGCCGTTGCTGCGTTGTTAGCAAGGTAGAAGGTACTGTTTTCGTGTTCCACATGCTAACGTATATCGCGACCAGATCATTGTGGAAAGATGTAACCGCACACTTGAGGAACGATTGTTTGGACTTCATAAGTGCAGGAATCTATGTTGAGATCTTTGATAGCAGAGCGATCTTGCGAGGGGGTAACATGACTTCCATCAGTTATACAAGACTAAATAATGAAACCAGACACGCGATTGGGTTAAAATGAAGCAATTCGACAGAAGACTCCCGCAGTTACGTATAAAACGATTTCACAACTACCGCCGTTAGACACACTTAAAAACAATTTCTTTCGGTATATGTATACCGGGGGTATTAGAAATCAGAAAACGTCGTGCTAGTGACCCCATATGGTCATCGATGCATTTACAGTTTCAGACCGAATTGATTTGCCGTGACAGAAAACACGTGAGCATTTAGCACCTGCTGGTGACAGCTTTGCGGTTCAGCAGCGTGAGGCAAGCATCTTAGCAGTGTATTTGTACAAGAGGAATCACAAGTCGATCCAGGAGATACAGAACTATTACCGAATTCTATTTTAATGCCCTATCTCATTAATCGTAAGTTGATTTAAAATCGCGCAGTGTCAGTATGCGTTAGTAGTAGTTCTATCGGGGAGTATTCATCGCTTGATGTAACCAGGCGACAAACTCACCTTAGTGCAACAATGCAACAATTCACACCCATACGATGTTACTTTCATCGGACCAGATTGGATTACTTGTTTGTCGTGTCTATGTATATGCCTTTGAAAATGACTCATTAAGAGTCGAAAGCGCTCAGGCTAGTTAGATACTAGTTTTGCATTGTTCGTTGTCAGTTATTGCATTTATCTTAATCAATCTCTGACATACGTGATCCCTTGCTGGATCCAGTGCATTTGAAAGGACTGTTATCCGCCATATGATTTGTATTCTTTATATATATATATATATATATATATATATATATATATATATATATATATATATATATATATATACACACACACACACACACACACACACACACACAACAGAGGCACTGTTGTAATTTTTTATGCGATACAGAGAAGAGCTACGGTTCAAATTTGTTCACTCTTGTACAATTTGCAACAAAGAGAAAGGAACAATATACTGGCTCCAGCACGATCCTCAATACAACATTTCGTTAATACTCAGAAACTCTATCATAACCAAATTTAATTAAAAATCGACGACATGACTGAGCATTCTCTTGTACTCACCTAGTGTTGACTATAGTCAGCCACTCAGCTATACAGACAGTTAACAAATAGCAGTAGCAGTCATTGTCTGCATCACTTACATAAATTGCTCTCATCAGCGTGTCTCTGCAAAGATCATTTATATCGCAAATGCTATTGTTTATTATACATATGTGAAATCTATTTTGCATTACCTGTGTGGCAGTAACTTTTCTCCTGGAGTCCAGTTCTTTTGCCTATGTTGTCCTCTAAGTGTATTTATGTGTTTATCTTTGTCTTGGTCAACTAGTTTTTGACCGTCGAGACTGCAAGGATACTGGTCCTTCTCCCGATGTGGAGAACATGTTTAAAATTAGATGAACAGATGGATGTTATATGAACTCCAGTGGGTGTCCAATTCAAACTGTAATCAGTGGTTTTACGAATTAAATATAAAAATAATCCAAGAATTAAAAAATAGAAGTCCTAGAAATAAAAAGTCCTGAATGAAACTGAGTTCAACTCCCGATGAAACATTCCTAAAAAAGTCTGAAGATCTATCTAAACATTTAATTTGCAGAGGCTACGACAAGGACCTGATTGCGGAGGCAACCCAAAGGGCTAAACAAACAATCCGCGATGACCTACTAAAATATGGAAAGAAGGAAAAGGTTGATAGGGTACCATCTATCCTAACCTACCATCCACACAACCCCAAAGTAGGTAAAAAATACTTAAATAGGTATTTAGGCCATTTTGATCCAAAATTGATTATGCTAATCGAGGCACAATATTTAACGTTTTCACTTGCCGTAATAACACACACATAGATATAAACACACACCTGACTGAATGTTAATCATATGGTTGCCTAGAGGGCTAGTGTTTCTAACTAATGTAATTTTCATTTAATGCTTTATATATAAATGAACAGAGAAGTGAATTTAATTCACCAAGCATATAACTATTTTATTACAAAAAAAACTATAATGTTACGAACATTGCGATATTTATTACAATTGTTGATAACCCGGTGGAGTGGTGTTACAAAATCTTATCGCACCTCAAAACGTCCAAGTACAAATGTTATACCTCAAAAATAAAAAATAACGAAATTATAATTGAAGGAAAAGGAAATATTTTTAATATTAATTGTCTTTTTATCTATATCTCTTAATTTAGATCTTGAAGGAAAATTACATCACTAGGCCACACTGGCAAAGTAGAAACCCAATAGCTAACAATTTCGTGGTGTCAACAAACGGCATGCGAGACTAAAGTACATCAATAAGAATGAAATGAAGAATTCTGATTATATCAGTGCACTAAACCCATACTGGTCAGAACATTAATGCAGTGCCGGATTAAACCCTGTGGAGGCCCCTGGCAGTCGAAATCTCGCCCCCACCCCCCCTTTCAAATTATCCCCTAATACGTCAAGATCAAATCCGTTGTAGCGGGACTCCTAAAAGGCGTGGGGCCCATAGGCCGGTGCCTACTCTGCTTATTTGGTAATCCGGCACTGCATTAATATCGGATACGTAAGGTAATGATTTGGATTCATGACATACAGGGAACGACTTGGAGGACATTATGTACTAATATCGGAGATTCCAAGACTCATTTACATCGATGACAATGAAACGAACAAGTTAAATACCTCGTGTTTAACTGGATATGAATTTTAATAAGTGGTTATCATTTTTTTTCTAAGTGCTTTAGGATCATACTGATCAGTTAAGTAGTGCCTTTGAACAAAACAAATTATCATCCTAGGTAATGAATTACCTTCTATAAGACCTAGGCATTTGCGAGATTCTTTCATCAGAACTGAAGCAAGAGAAAAAAAAAATCAAAATGTTTTTAACACTTAGATGTAAGAGACATTGGAGCTGTCAGTGTACAACTATTACAGATAACGCATCTACCATTATCTCCACTACAAAGAAATTGCTTTCTCCACCTTATGCAATGGTTTTGATAATCTACAAAAATGTAACATGCAATGTATTGGACAAACACTTCATTAGGTTTCTAAGATAACGAATAATCGCCACTTTCATCCAAAATAAGTGTATGGATCGTCAGCTCTCCTCAAATGTTTCACTACATTTTAATGTCAATAATCACTTTTCTCGTAATTTTTCTTTCATGCCAATCGATATTGTGCATGGAGAGATTAAAACAAAGTTATTTAATTCATTCGTTTAATACTTTATATAACAGTGGCCGCAATACTAAGGCATTATATCAGAATGTATTAACATTTAAGACGCTATGGAGACAAACTAAGTACTAAAATAAGTGCAAAAAACCATGTTAAGTTTTGTAAAACTTACCAAAGAATTTAATTGTCAAAGTCATAAACGAAAATGTGAATGGAACTTGCAGTATTTTATGATGTTAATCTAAACTAATCCGAATGAAATTTTATGAAAGTTCTAAATGAATGAAAAGTTCTATATAACTTTCAAAACCGGAAATGTACTGGTCCGCCAAGAATCGTGACGTTGGCAAGATGGTGTCGTCCAGAACTCCTTCGAATAATTCAAAACAGTTCCAGAATAATATTATAGTAAAAATAATGAGCACCTTCTATTTCCACGGAACAGCCCAAACATAAGTTTTACCTCTCGAATAATATATAAGTAGAACACAAAACACATCTACAGACATAAAACAGGAACACAAGAAATGAAGATGACTTCCAAATTGTATTGAATCTGATTGTTCAGTTCCCCTCCTTATATACACCTAATATAACGACTTTCATTTCTCAATAAACCCCACGTAACAGATCACACTACTCATTTTGCGTCGAACCTGCCTATTCATATGACCTAGCCCAACCAATGGGAAGTTACTTAATTCTTCTAGAAATGTCATATCCCTTGAGTCAATGCGAAATTAATCCAAAGGCGCCATAGACTTTTCTAACATATTTCTGACAACCTCCCAAAACGTTATACGTTAACATTTTTGTCAGCAGCCGTTTTTAGCTTAAAATGATAACTTTCATATAATAGACGTTTCTAACATATTTCTGACAAAAATTTGTTTTGGGAGGGGGTGGGGGTCTCTGAACTGAAAACACTCAATTTCCATTACTACTACTACACTTACTATTTTTTATAGTTTTAGACAAAATTAATTAAACAAATAAAATATTATATAATATGGGATATCTGTCAACGTCAATCCGACATGTTGGAGTTGATCTGACAAACAGATTTTGTAAGAGATTTAATTCGATCAAATCAGCCTCGAGTTATACCGGTATAAACACCAAAATAATAAGCGATTGTATTAAAAAAGTTGGATATTATATATCACCAAAATATGGGTCGGTTTGGTTATTCGCGACTGAAAATGATGAGAGAATAGTGGGTTGGGCAGATGATGTGATGACATTTATTGACAATATGGTTGATATTTTTTTTGATAATGATATTACTAAAGCTGTAAATAAAAATAATAGTCCCCAAGGACTGTTTCAAGATGATTATATACACATGATTATGATTATATACATATGATTATATATCTTAATTAAGGACAGAATCTTAATTACAGTAGCGTATTTACAGCACAATTTAACCCCATGTGATCCCCTAGGTTGCCAAAGAGAATCCTAGCAGGATCAGAGGTCACACATAAACTTATCTTATATACGCATAAACACACCCCAATTGACAAAGTCAATGCAAATTCCTAATCGAAACGAAATACTAGAAATTTAGAGGGCTGTCTAGGCACTATGGTAGCCCTTAAATCAAGCATATTTACAGTAATGTACTTATAGTAACGTATTAACATATATTATAATGACAACACAGTTACATCAATTCTAAGAACTTTAACTCTAGGACGGCACAGTTACATGTAGACTTATCTTAAGGACAATACAACGGGCCTTTCTCTACGTTTCAATAGAAATTTTTGCATACCTCCCCCATCATAATCACCCGAGGAGTGCAAAATTACACCCACCAAGCGATATGGTGGGAAAGTATACAATTTTTTTCTATTGAAATGTAGAAGGGGCTGGCTACGCCCCAATAAATAATAATTTTTGGCATAACATCGCCTTCGCCGGCTATCTGCCAGTCACAAGATTCGAACCACGGACCTCGAGCATGAGAGTCCAATGCGTTACCAATCGGCCACCGGACTTCATATGTAATATATATTAAAAATGTTATCATACAGTTACCAAACAACGTTCATTTTCTGATTTTAAAAAACACGCACATTATATTCTGAAAACATTATTGCAAATAGAGAAAAAACATGATTTTATGTTGTACAGAAAAGCTAAATCCCAATGCTAGGCTGAATTACGAACAACGCAATTATCTTTAACAGAAGATCGGCCGTTGCCTGAATGACGCATGCAGAAAAATAATCAATATGCTTTGTGTTACGCATTAGACTTAAGGGGGAATCTACAGTAATCTATGTTTTATACGTAGGACGCTAGTTATTTTAACAAATACAGACCTGCTACCAAGGTCTTAAAACACTATCAGGTTTACAAAATAATACGAAACGATATATAATGCTATATTTGATTGGAACAGTATTATCTCCCCCTTTTAAAATAAGATATGGTATACAGAGTTATACTTCTTGGCCAACGCATAATATTTCAACGTTTGATATGAGGTAAAGTGTGCTATCATAATTATATAACGAGAATTTAATTCTACCGGATACTTTACGACGACATTCAAATAATTCTTTCATCGCTATCTTACCGAGAAGATACTTACTACCTTTTACGTAAACCTTCGACCTATCTAGGTCTATGTTGATTTTTGTATACTGGCATTGGCTTATTGGGTTGTGTAAATTATCAAATTTCAATGCAAGCTCGTCTCGTAAACTTTCGAGATAACTAAAGTATTTGCTGTCATCTGATTTGATAAGGGAGAGTTTGATTCTGTCAAATTTACTAAAACAAATACCTGAAATTTCATCGTTAAATTCAAATGATAATTGTTGGTTATTTACCATTATTTTTTTTATTTTGCTATTAACTCCATCTTCTAATGTTAAATTTTCAAACATTATTTCTAGTGTTTAGACAAAATTAATTATATAATGTCCAAGCGCTAGAGTGTCAATTCCATTACTGCAATATCTTTTATCATCAAAATTACTTAGTCCACGTTTTATGATCGTATCAGTTTCAAGTTTATGATGGTTTGTTCTTATGACATTAGTTTTGATAAAACTGACACTATTGTTTAGCGCTGCTTTAAAATCGTCAAAATTCATCATCTTTTTCACATATCCTCGAGGAATACCTTTAGCTTTCTTTGTAAGTTTATTGTCATCTAATATAACAGCTTACATTTTGCTTCTTAATCCAACAAACTCTCTCACCGGCACAAACATAAACTCATATTTCATTTTTCCAATAACTTTCTTGTTCGTATTATCTTGAAATCCACTATATGCTGGATAATCTGATAAATCGAACAGATTTGTATTATTGTAAATATCCTCATAGACATCTACACATTTTATATTGTAAACTAGCGAGTCTGTGTCAGTAAATAGCAACTCCGAATCTGGCCAGTGCTTTTTGATAAAATTATAGTGAAAATCGTACATCAGCCACTTCGATATATCAAGTACAGCTGTACCAACATATATTGGTTTATTTAATTTTAAATTTGTCTTTCGTCGTTGTATTGCAACAAGATTTTCATTAAATATTTTCATACTAACAAAACCATCATCATCAACTAATTTATTTCTGCGACTTAAATTATTGACAATTTCTACAGAGACCCTCTTTCTAATATTTTCCATCGTCTTACCGAATACGGAATTGTTCATTAACTTGAAAAAGTTTTTCTCAAATTCGGTTTTAGCCACAGCACGACGTTTGGTATTTAGATCAATATAATTTGCTATCCACTTCGACTGATTAAACTTTAGCACGCGGTGGACCTTTCTCAGAATTAGTCCAGCATCTACTGCTTGTTTTAAATTTTTGTAGTGCATAACATAATTTCTTTTATCTAACAAATTTGGAACTAACTTATTAACAATCGAATTTTTTGATGTCGTCGTTGCTCGTTGTTCAGGTGATAATAAACTGTAATCTATCATCATTGACTCTGCGCAAAAAGGATAATCATTATGTAGATCATGTAGCCAACTAGGATAATCTAGATCAACTTCAACAAAATATGAAATGTCTGAAAAATCTATATTAATTGTTCTAGGTAAATCTTTTTCAGTTTCTCTAAGAAATTGATTTGGAGTTATCCAATGAAATCCACTATGTGGCATTGGCTCTGACATGGCCCAGCCATACAAATTAAGATAATCCAGATAAATAATATGATTAGATGGAAGATTTTTATCATAATTTTTAAGTACTTGTTATTAGCAGCTGCATATTTCTTTGTTATAACGCTAATTCCACCTGTGATACCTTTTTCAATAAAGTTTAACATATCAACATCTGTTAAAAGATCTAGTTCTATTTTGCTCGTTTTTAGTAGAGCTTCCCAAGATAATCCAGGAGCAGAATAATACCAACAGGGGTCTAATCCGTAATTGCTATAACTTACCCGACGAAAACTCTCAAAAACATCTGCTGGCAATAATACATCTGTTTTTAAATATAGATCGTGATAATCACCAAATGTTTTACAACTAAATTTATTCCAAATATCTTGCGCGTATTTATATTCGTCATCTGTTATATTTTCATTTTTAAGTTGCGAGTAAAATTTATCTTTGCTAGGTAGAGACGTTTCATTAAATCTGCTCCAATCGTCGAGATACTCGTACGGAAATATACCTTTTCTTGTCAGATCGATATAGTTTTCACCGAAGCAACTTTTTAGCTTAGCAAAATCGCTGCCGGCGTTTGTAGCGCTGTTGACAAGCTCATCCAATGATGCCGCCATAAATTGCAGACTGTCAATAAAACGTAATTTACCGAGCGTCACCGACATATACCTTTCAAAATTATTCGGAATACATTTTATTACGTTATTTAATTTTAGTTTAGATTTAATTTCCTCATTACCAAATGCTTCAACTATGATATGACTATCATAGCCGCGAAAGTTATGTAAAACTACGGGAATAAAATCTGGAGCATGAAATTTTAAATTACAACTATTATGAGCTGCTCCACGATACTGGCCGGTCAAATGACAATGATCTCGCACCTTATGACGTGCTTCGTTAGAATCCACCAACAATTTTTCGCAAATATGACAATCGACTGCTTTATCAAATCGAGTTGTTGTTTAGACGTTACTCTTATCGGAGCTGTTTTAAGTAATCTGTTAGAAATTTTATTAACTTCATCTATTAAATTTTTTAATAGCCATACGGCAGGATCCTTACCTATATATAACTTTATCGGAGTTGAAAATTTATCGTTAGCGCAACAAACTACTTTATAAGCTACTCCGCAAGGAGTATGCTGTTGTATTTTTCTGGTACTGGATTTATTCGGATTATTTTCTGCTCCAACCACAGGAACGAGTAGACACTCGAAATTGGCGTAAATAACAAAAGGAATATTTAGTTTATTATTATAATTTTTAAATTTCAATATTTTTTCTTTTTCGCTTGGCATACTTACTCTTTGAACATTGACACAGTACCTTAGATGCTCCTGCAGTCTTCCATCGCTAGAAAAACCGTGCAAACATCTATAGCAGAAATATTTTTTATTTTTATTTTTACTGTACTGTTTGCCAACTAATCCGTTAAAGTTTTTTATCCAGCAATAATGTCCTCGATAAAATAATAAATTTATTGTATTTTGCGTAGCATTTTCTGAGATATATCTCGAGTAAACTTTTTCTTTCTCATCTGGTCCGAAAACGTTTGCCGAGATATTGTTTTGTTTTTCAAACTTTGGTATATGATTTTCTGCTACTGGAAAAGTTATTCCTGAAAAATTTAGTTCGTCTTTATGCGGAAAATACGTGTTAACGCGATCAGCATTTTTTTCTTTTGGAAACATCGCAGACAGAATGGACCACTGAAAAATTTGTCATCATCGTTTTTGACATTTATACAGCATTTTTTGCTTTTAATTTTTTAAGGGAGATCGACTTAGCCAGCGCTATTAGCGCCGCCGCGAAGTACGTTATATTTTGCTGTATGAAATAAAACTTCTTTGATCATTTCAAATTTCCAACCTGATCCTGATGAAGTAAACTCTTCTAATTTTTTGTTTATTTCTTGATGTATTTCATCGGCGACCATGGCAATGTTTGTTCCAGTTAATATTTTTCTAGATTTTGCTGTTAAATATGGTTCCGAAATTTCGCTGTCAAAACTTTTTGTTTCAAAAATTACGTCGAGTATATCTTCAACTGCGTGTAACTTTGATAAAATCGTATGATATTGGACTATAGGTTTGATACTTTTATGAGCAGCAAGTTCTCGAGAAATAACAGGCTGTAAAAGATGAAATAAATTTGTGGAGCTAAAATTTGCTAAAATTTTTTGATCATCAAGTTTGTAGCTATTATCGTAACCAGAAAATGCTGAAGCAATTTTTTCTGATTTGATAATGTTCTTTTTAGCAATATCTCGCAATTTTAACATTATATATATATAATACTATTTTATATTTAATCGAATTTTTTCTAATTAGAGATATGAAAAAACCTTATAATATAATGACAGAAATTTTGAGATATATACCACTGACGGCGGAAGAGCAAGAAACTTATCATACACACCTAAGGTACAACCTATATGCTGCAAATATGTTAGGTTCTGTTATTAATATAGCATCTAAAACACCTATCGGCATATCAACACCAGCTGGTATGCTAATTTCAGTAAAAGGCGATAATGCAGAAAGAATTAAAATGTTTAGAAAAGATTTTATTTATACTTTGTTTTGCGGCGATATTCCAGAAGGACAACGTGTATATAGAGCAAATGGCGCAGTTGCTGATGATAATATTGAAAATTTAGGATTAGAAAATGAATTTTAACCTCACCCAAGATTTGATCTATATGAAGCAAATGATAAGGGAATTATTCGACGTATAAAAACAAAAAAAGTATTAGGAAATTTGGATAGATATGGATATTTACAAGTAATGGTACGTGGTATAAAAACTAACCAAGTTTGTTATAAGTCGCATAGGTTTGTTTATGAAACTTTTAACGGAATAATACCTAATAGTTTAGTTATCGACCATATAAATAAAATTAAAACAGATAATAGTTTAGAAAATTTAGATGTGGTTACACAACAAGAAAACACAAGACGTGGAGCTGGTTTTGATGGTTCTAATTTTAAAGATCCAAAATCAATTATTTCAATAAATCTAGAAACTAATGAGGAAATGAAATTTGAATCAATATCATATGCTGGAAAATATCATAAATTAATTCACAAGCAGTAAAATTTGTAGCTGATGGTAAAAGAAAATCAGCAACGTCAATGTTGACATTTGATAGATTTAGTTTAAAATACGATAATTAATGATATTTTCTATATCATTTCGAGAAAGACAATTATGACTAAATTCCATAACATCGTCGCGATTAAATCGTAATGTCATCATTTTATTCGTATCGAGTTTTATTTTGTCCGCTGCTGTTAATAAAAATTTGTCAGATTGGCCTAATGTTATCATAACATCGACAAAATAAAAATTATATCCCAACAAACAAATTCGAATTGCTTCAGCTAGTTCTTTGTGATTTAATATACTAACTCGCTGATGATATTTTATTTCTCCAAACATATTATTTATTAATTAGATAAAAAGATTATTATAATAATGAATTTGACTGAGAGACTGGCTAAGCTCTATTCGGAAGATTTTGTTTCAGTTTCTAATTTTACATCAGAAAATATTACTAACGATAGATTTGCTGGTGAAAAAGATATTTTGTATAACGACGACGATGACGAAGATGATGTTGTTGTTAGTAAAAAATATTTAAGCAGACCAACAACTGGGTGATATGATGTTAAGTACCATATTGCTAAAAAAATATTAAAATTTAATTTTACTGTTGCCGAGCATCAAATATTTTGGCAACTTATAAAACCTTTCTTAAACGTAAAAATACCTGGACAACAAAGAAATATAAAATACGATTTTATTTTTGTTAAAATATTTAATTTAATGCCAATGGACGATGCGAGAAAATTACATTTAATTTCTTTATGCAAACAAGTAAAATGTAAGTCAGTACTAATAAAATATGAGGAAATTTATAATAATATTATTCAGTCGATGATATCGCAGTCGATGAAATCGACCGAGTTGGTACCCAACTATTAAATTTATCGCTATAACCACGCCATTTGACTAAACTTTTGTTGCCGCGTTTTTTAATAACTTTTTCAATAACAAATACATCTTGTTCTGTTTTCTGAAGTTCTTGCTCATAAAAACTGCCGGTTATAGGCTCACCTAATAAATCTTTTAACGCGTAGGTAACCGGTATTGTTAAAAATACTTTATCAACAACAAATACTTCTTCGCTCCAGTTGTGAGTATACCCTTTCTCAAATGTTTTTTTCGTCAAAGAAATTCTAACTTTATCGCCAACTTTAAATTTATGTCTGCGGTACATGTTTTTGTTTGCTAATATTGGATTTGCAATCGCGCCGTTTGGTGACAGTTTAGTGGTTCGGTGTTTCGTGTCATTATATTCGTCAACAATGTTTTGTAAATTGTCAATATGTTTACTCGTATTTTTAGCTGTCAAATACTTATGGATTTTTTCGTTGAGCGTGTGATTAAATCTTTCGACGACAACGCTTTTACCTTCATTTCCTGTAACATACTTTTTGATATTATTTTGTTCTAAAAACTGTTCGAACTTTTTATTAAAAACCTCCGCTCCATGATCAGTCCAGATTCTATTTGGTTTTCTTTCTGTGTTAACAATAATTTGTTTTAGCGCATCAGTCATCGATGTTCCTGTTTTATCCGAAACGGGTATGCTAAACGCATATTTGCTAAAAACATCTACAACATTAAACAAGTATTTCTTATTATCATTAAACTGAGCTAGATTTGAAACATCAACTAAGTCTATCGCCCAGATATCATCAACGGCATTTGCGACAACTTTACGTCGCGGAAACGTTTTTTTTTTTTAGGTCTATGTAGCTCTACGGCAAGATCATCATATAATTCTTTTTTACCGAGACCAAGTTTATATTTTGCTCCGATAAAACCCTGGACCAGCCTTCGGTCAATACGTTCTCGCATATTTACAGGCTTCATTTCACGAAGTTCGTCTAACATTACTTTATCGCAGCTGTGTTTATTTTGTTCGCTTTCAGTAAGATCAATATCTCTGTAGCAGATATCGTGGCGCATCGCTATTGCGTCAACTTGATTGTAAGGCTCTTGTCCTGGCAGCGGATTATCGTTTTCGTTAAGTTGTTTATCAAGAGGATTATAAGGTCCAGTGTATTTATGGTCTGGCAATGTCCAGCCGCCTTTTGGTCTCGGCAATTTGCCAATAAATTTATGTATATCTATACCTGTTCCTATTATTTCTCTGTTTTTGCATTTTTGACAATATGTCACAATTTTATTTTGCTCGAGACATAAATCTCTATCGCAATCGCAGTCGCATGTCATTATTTATTTTATAACTGACAAATTTTTCAGAAAATAATAATTTTATTATAATCTGAAAATATTTCTGAAAAAATTAAATTTTTTGTCAAATTCTGACGTTTTTTCGACTATTTTACCTGTTTTTTTTAGCGATTTTTTGGTCAAATTTCTCGTTCTTTGAGGGTCAAACCCCCAGCATTTTTCAATATAAAATTTTTCATTTTTTTATATTTTCCATATAAAAACGAGCAAAATCAAGCAAAAAGCAACAACATATCAACAAGAAAATAAGAAAAATCAGACAAAAAAAGGAAAAATATCAAAAAATGTTAAATTTTATATTGAAAAATGCTGGGGGTTTGACCCTCAAAAATAAGAAATATTACTGAGTTTTAAAACCATTTTCCCCAGGTAAAATTGGTCGCAATTATTGATTTTTTAGATAATATTGTTTCAGTCGTCTACTAAAATAATCTCCCTTACAATGTCAGGAGGGTAACCCGCTCCGGGCAACTTTTTTTTCCGTAAAAACATACTTTTTTTTCTTCCACAGATTGCGCAAATACTTTTCAACATTATTCTATTATTTTTTTGTTTTTTCTGTTTTTTCGTCTTTATTTTCTGTTTTAGTTTTACACTTAAGACAATATGTTGACATTGTTATATTTGTAATTTAGATAAAATTTAATGCAAGCTTTAGGTAGCTTTACAAAAATTAAATACAATCTCACCATTAGCGTGAGAAGGTTGTTTGTCAAACTGTAAAATAAACTTTAAAAAATCTGGATTTTTTGTCATCTGTTTAACGAACATTACGCAATAATGTCCACAAGCGGAAGTTCCAACTGGTTGAATTTGATTAGGCGAATAATTTATTATTTTCGTATCTTTGCTCATATACTTTTTACTGCGTCACTTGGTGGAATTCCGAACGAGTCAAAATAATTATTATCATAGACAGCTACCCAATGCGTGCCAGATCCATCATTAAAATCTTGTATATTTATAACACACGAACCTGAAGTCGCTAGCGACGCTAGCGGTGGAATTGCCATAAGTTCATCTTTAGAATAAACTCCATGGAAATTTTTTACTTTTTTTAGTTTATCAAGTATATCAAAATTACTTAACGCAGATTTTATCTCAAGACGTTTTAACGTCTCGTTCCTGGCAACATTAGTCCTCGTCCTACTCCTAACAGATTTGGCAATAGACTTCCTGCCAATCCCGCTAGTAACGGGGCTATTGGAAGAAATCCCCCTTTTCGCTGTCGTGTTATTTTTTCATCGTTGTCTTCTCTTTCGGTGTCTTTTTTTCGTCGGTGTCTTTCTTTTCGTCGTTGTTTTTCTTTTAGGCATTATATTTATCCATCATATGAAATTGTTACCATCAATATTCATACGAAAATTTTCTTTATACCACTACTGCGGGCGATTCCATCGCCTAAGACCGCCTTTTTCGTTGCGCCAGATACTGCTCCAGACGCTGCTGCTAATCCTAATGTACCTAACACTGGCAAAAGTTTTGGTATTAACGTTCTGGCCATTACAGATAATGCCGGACCGAAGAAGCCGCCATGTTTTGCCATTGCAGTTGTTTGTGCAGCGCTTAAATTTAAAACAAAAGGTTTTTTGCGCTCGTATTTATTTACTTGTGTTTTGGTTAACATTAATTTTGTTAAAGTACCTGTTTGGGCGTTAGAGACTTCGTCTCTTGGGTTGATCTTTATTGATACTTGCCTTTTCTTTGCAACAGCAGCTGCTAATTTTTTAACTTGACCATCAGTCAAATATATTTCTTTTACAATATATTTTGTCTTCTTATATAACGATTACGGATTAAATTTAAAGTAAAGTGCAAAGCACTTTAAACTTGTACTGACATTTTACCTCCGACAGAGTAAATTGTAACAAATCTATCGCTTATTACTAACGCATACATGTTTAACTGCGCTGCTGGAGCTGCTCTTAGTGTCCAAGTAATCTCAATATCGGCTGTGCTGTCTACAGCTCGCTCGCTATGCTTGCTAACATCAAAATAAAATATCGGGTAAAGTGTACGAAATTCCTCTACTGATATCTGAGATCCATCTCCAACATCTTGATATTTTTGCATTGAGTCGAGTAAATACATGTACGGTCGAGTAATATTTTTATTAGCGTCATCCGCAAAATTGCATTCTATCGCTCGCTCTGGATACTGCTTTGAATTTATTCTAGCATATATTCGTCTAACATCAGCATTATCAAATATAGCATTATTTTGTTGTTGGTTACCACGTTGAGCTTGTCTCTGAAATACAACAAATAATTGCCGTGGTTTTTGTTCACTTTGTGTCGTTGTAACTCGCCATGTGTAGTCGGTGGTATTTGGAACTGCTGTTTGATATATTTTATGTTGTTGAAAATAAATTCTGTTTGTGTGTTTTTCCAGCATATTATTTAATTCCGCCATTTTAGTAACAGACGGAGTTATTCTTGGCATCCATAGTGCAAGTTTGTTTATGACAAATTGTACATCAGCTCCACCTAACCTAAACAGGCAGTCGTTTTGATCTGATCGATCTAAAATAAGTGTATGTTTAACTCCACGAAATACTTTATTATAATCCCTGCAAAAGCCAAAAACTGTACTTAGTGGCAGCATCATTGTAATTTGACGTGATACTGCTGCAAGTGCCTTTCTCTTAGCATGACCTTCATTGTAACGTACGCTTTTAAAACCTACTATATTATTGTTAACTATAGCTAACATTGCATTTCCATCATCTGCTGCACCTGGTAGTGTTATACCAAGATTATCACAAGCAGTATTAAGTAAAACTCTTGTAGCGTTTACACCAGCGTCTGCAGCTGGTGCGGCTGTACCCAGCGCAGAAGCATAAAGAATAAGAAAATCTCTCACATTTGCAGCGCTTCCATCGGCATTAGCTCCAGCTGCAACTGCTACTCTTGGAATAAATTCTCTAGATGTCGCATTTCCAATTCCAGTATCTTTAAACCACATCATATTAGTTGCAGTTGATCTGGAGTAATCGTCGGAAAATGAAATAATATTTAATATTGTACTTGCAACTTGTTAGTGATTTGAAATATCTTCGTCAGTTTGATTGACCAGCTGGTATTTAACACTTTTAAATAAACATCAACCGTCATTTATAAGAGCTACTTCTGCTACAGCTGCAATTGCAGCAGGCGGAACAGTTACTGTCATAATCTGGCCACGAACTTCCAACATTGCTTTATGAGGAAGTAAAATACGTCCTCGTCTCGATTTTTAAATGTTCTGACGCCAGCCTTATTTGGCTCATTAGTTTTTTCATCAAGATATTCAACGTATTCGAATTCTGTTACTGTGTCGTCTGTGTCATAAATTTCTGCTAAATCGAGATAATTTTTTACAGACATTTTTTTAGTTATTAGGTTATACAAAATTATTGCGGTATTGTTACTTTAGATATTAATTTTTGTATAATTTGTTCTCCTCGTGGCGATAAAAGTTTTTTTGTCGTTGTTATCATCGCCCGTTGAGTTTCTTTTGTCGGTGCGATTTCTGAAATAGCTTGTTTGATTGTCGTAGGTGCGCCTTTTATTTTATCAGCTATTTTTTGCCCCACAGCAGTTCCAGCGGCAGATGCAGCTCCAGTTGCAAACGCTTTTGATGCGTCAAGTGCAATTGGTGCAACTTTATGAGCTATTCCCGGAACATTTTCAATAATTTTAGTAAATATATTTCCCAAAAATCCTATTACTGTTTTTCTTCGATAAACTTTTTTTCTCTGTTTCATTATATCTGAGGTTGCATAATTTTGTTGTCTTAGAAAATATGTTTACTGTTCGCGCCTACGCAACGCGTAGGTGTAAATAATAAGTAACAATTTCATTATTAAGATCTATCTGTCTTCCAGACTGATCTGTCAATTGCATATTTACTTCTGTTATTTGATTTACAATGTTTAACGGATAATAAATAACTTGACGTGGACTAATTTGCATGAGAGATCCTGGTGGAACTTCTGGTGAAAAACTGTATATCGTTTGTCCTTTACTACCTTTAGCTGAATAAGATCCAGATGCGATAGAGCAATTTACCAATATTGCGTTTACTTCAGTTATATTTACTGGCAGTTGACCGTCATACGTTTCGGGATTAATAAGATTAAGAGCGGGACATACATAATTATAAAATCCTATCAGTGGTGCGATACTTGTTTGCGATACAAGACTTACTGTTATATCTTTTAATTTCATTCTAGCGCGTAACGTATTATAATTTGGTGTAAGCTCAATTATCAGCTATACCTTTATTTTTTGTTATTAGTTCTTTTATTGTTTTATTTAGAACGGTGACATTATAAGCTCCTTGTGGAATTTTAATTGTTTTCCACGCGACAAATGGTGGAGTACGTATAGGAACAGTGAATGCAGGTTCATCGTTAATTCCAGTTTTTACATTAGCCATAGCATTCCAACAAGTGCAGGAAATTAGTCCAATTTCATACTGTTTCTCACGATCTAGCTCTATTGGTGGAATATACTTTACTGAAAAATTTGCGCTATCTTTATCAGATCGACTAGAATCCAGTAATAATGTTGCCGACATTTTTTATATAAAATTGTTACATAAATTTATATCAAATCGCCTTGATTTATATCAAATCAAGGTGTAAAGTTTCGTATTCGTCAGATGTTAATAAATTTTCTGATCTCAAATTATCAAGTATGTCAATAATTTCATTGTCAATTTCAGCACCAACATTTCCAGCTTCTTTTGATGATATCAATAGCATTAATCTGCCTATCATTTCAGTAACTGATGAAAATACTCTAACTCCAGTTCCTTGTTTTTCTCTATATTGTTTTACACGACCTTCATCAAGTTTTAAAAATTTCCTTTTAAAATTCCACCCCTTACCAAAACCTTTTTCTCTATTTTCTTGTGCTGTTTTTCCCAATAATGATTCGATAATACCGTATCTCATTCTATCACGAAGTGGAGGCATATCCTTTAATTTTATAGCTTTTTCCAAATCATTTTTAGCAGTAACACCATCTATTATCATTTTATTCATTCTATCAATAAACTCATTAAATTCTTTATTACTCCATTTACTTATATTATCAAGATCTCTTATATTTTCTTTATGTAAAAAATCAGCATATTCGTCATTTGTTATCTCATTATTTGTTTGTTTTATATACCATCGTCTTCGATCTTCAACTTCCATAAACTTTACCGTCAACTCTCCTACTCTTTCTTGTTCCTTTTCAATATCTTTTAATTTTTCTGATAAATTTGTTAAAATATTTTTAATCTCTATTGTTGTTAAATTTGATAATCTTCGTTGAAGCGCTAGTGGATCATTTATTAGCCGATCTAGTTCAGTTTGTCTTGCAACTGGATCGGCGATATTTGCTACAAGTGCTTCAGCTAATCTTCTTTTTTCTTCTTCAGATCTCTCAATAATTCTTCCAGCAGTTTCTTGTTATTGTTCTTTAACTAGCCCGAGTAAACCTTTTTCCTGTAGTCGCTTAAGTTCTTCTTCTGATAATGGTTTAGTTTCAGATTGTTTTCCAAGTAAAGCTTCAATAATTGGTTTGAGAGCGGCGGCTGTTGTTTCTGCTGCAACCACTTGGCCACGTCGTGCTTGCTGTACTTGCTGTTTAAATTTTGCCTGAGATTGCGCAAGTTTTTCTTAGATTTTCTATATGTTTTCTGTACTTTGTTTGTCTTTCCATTAATTATATACTATTTTGTATAAAAATTACTGTAGATATTTTTCAATACAACATCGAAACATTTTCCTCGTATCATTTGTTAATTTTTCAAACAAAAAAAAGTCGTATTTATTTGCAGTTGCTTTATGATACAACTCAATAAATTTATCTTTTGTTACATCGCCACATTGCTCGTTCGCGATATTTCTAACGTCAACATTGTCAAGTCCTGGAAATAATATAAAACAATCAGTATTTCGCCTAATAAATTTATCAACATTATAAAAACCCTGAGCGAGATAAACAGAATTACATTTTTATTTCGCGACAGTGAAAAATATGATCTTATCTTATTCATTTCTTCATTGTTTCGCGGAATATCATCAAAAACAACAATCTTGTGTTCGGACGAATCAAGTTGATTAACTGGAACGAGTTCTTCTGGTTGTTTGATAATAAAAAAATCTTCGCCAGCTTCAAGATCATCACGAAGTTTGTCATTATAATTGCTAAGTAGCTCGTATTTATCTTGCTGAGGATTAATCGTATAAATATAAACTCGATCGTAATTAAAATTATCTCCGAGAAGCAAATTCATACGCAAGTTTGTTTTTCCCGATCCAGTTTTTCCAACAATAAGATAATGACAATCTGGAAGCTCATTGTTATGTTTATGTTTCACCAAACGTTCTGTATCAAAATTTAATATCGATGAATTTGCCATTTGTTGTTATATAATTTTATGCTATATAATTTTGTCAAACGATAAATAAATAATGAGCTATTATACAAAATTTGGAAAATTAGTAGGAGATTCTTCAGTTGAAAGTACAACAGACGGCAAGGTTGATTTATCAGGTTATCTAAAAAAAATCCGGCGACACAATGATGGGAAATCTGTTTATGTCAACTCAACGAGTATTAGAGTTAGAAACAGATTATTCACCAATAAATGTCATTGATACACAAGCTGTCAGTTATGCACAAGTTAAATTAGTCGACAATAATAAACTGGACAAATTTGGTGGAACTTTAAGCGGCAACTTAGATATGTCAGGAAAAAAAATTATAAATTTGGAGACCAGGTATCCACCAGCAAACTTAAATCAAACTCAAGCGGTAAGTTATTTGCAGTTAAAGTATGTTGATGATAACAAACTTGATAAAATAGGTGGGACAGTTACAGGTAATATCAATATGCCAGGGAAAAAAATTATAGACCTCGGAAACCCAGCTGCAGAATCAGACGCAACGACAAAAAAATACGTCGATGATCAAGAATCTAAGTACATATTAGTCAACGGTGGTATAATGCGAGCATTTCTCAATATGAATAATAATGGTATTAATAATCTTAGAACACCAGAATCAGATTTCGACGCAGTAACAAAAAAATACATCAACGATATTAATATTCTAATAAACGATGGAATTAACGCTATTAGAACTGATTTTTCTAATCACGTACAAACGTTCCTGAATTTTCGTAGAAATATAAACAAATCTATTAATGAATTCTTTGGAAGTCCAGCGGTTGTAGATATTAAACTCGCTGAAATTAACACACAACTAAACGATATCGTTAGCAGAATTCCTGGTATTATTGAAAAAACTAATCTGATTAAAATTCCACACGGACGAGCTAACAATATCGTATACACTGTATCATCAGGATCGGCAACATGGACACCGCAAGATAACACTCTCAAACATACCGTGGAAGTCGCTGGTTTATATAGGCTTTCCATATTTAGCCGTGCAAAATTTAGTATATCTACCACATTTCCATGGCGTCATTCAACTGATAATTTTTTTTGAAATGTATCTCTAATGTTATTTAAAGATGTTGAAGAAATATTTCTACTAGAAGCATCTGATAAAAAATTAACCAAAGCGTCTTACTGGTGGTGTCTGGAATTTATAGCTGATCTGACCAATATTCCTTTGGTATCTATTATTGGAACGAGCACCTAAATTAATTACTTAGATGACAGTATAATAAATCAAACCCAAGGACTGACACTATTGTAAACAAATATTATATAATGAAAAAAAATATAGTTGATTTTGATCATATTTCAGAAAACATTCCAAGACAAGATTTGAACGCTCTAATGCAATATTACAGATATTATCATAAAAATACTTTGGTGCGTAAAAAATGTTACAAATACTATAACAGAATACTTCGAATGATATCATATTTACCGTTGTTAATGACTAGCTCTGGTAATATTTCAAGTGGAGCATCATTAAATCCGTTTTTGTTAATAATATCTGGTGTCGGTGTTTCTCTTGCAACAGCGTGTAAAAAAATTGAACCTCGTCTTGCGACTAAAAAAAATGCTTGCAAAACAGCAAGTATCACCTATAAATAATTACTTGATCAAATAAGATCTTATTTGAGGGGTATAAAATATGATATGGACGATTTAATACGTGAGTTCCGTATTATTGACAGTATGTTAACAGATATTTTGCCAATGAGGGTCAGCAGATATGAAAAAGATTATCATAAAATATGGGTTACAACGGTAGATGTTTAATTTTGTATAACTTTAGAAATATCAACCATATTGTCAATAAATGTCATCACATCATCTGCCCAACCCACTATTCTCTCATCATGTTCAGTCGCGAATAACCAAACCGACCCATATTTTGGTGATATATAATATCCAACCTTTTTAATACAATCGCTTATTATTTTGGTGTTTATACCGGTATAACTCGAGGCTGATTTGATCGAATTAAATCTCTTACAAAATTTATTTGTCAGATCAAATCCAACATGTCGGATTGACGTTGACGGATATCTCATATTATATAATATTTCATTTGTTTAATTAATTTTGTCTAAAACTATTACAAAAAATAGTAAGTGTAGTAGTAGCAATGGAAATTAAGTGTTTTCAGCTCAGAGACCCCCACCCCCTCCCAAAACAAATTTTTGTCAGAAATATGTTAGAAAAGTCTATCATCTGAAAGTTATCATTTTAAGCTAAAAACGGCTGCTGACAAAAATGTTAACGTATAACGTTTTGGGAGGGGGTGGGGGTCTCTGAGCTGAAAACCTCCAATTTCCATTACTACTGTTCAACTCTCAAGCAAACATATTAGGCTCATTTTTTTTTCTTTCTTGAACTTGTTTATTTTTGCCTTGAATTTGGAAGTAGAATTATGTTACTACAGATATTTTCAACGCTAATGTACACAAAACGTCAGAACATAAACGGTACACAGCTGATATTATTGTGCTTGATACCGTAAGAACTCTGCTACTTTATTCTGTTTATACATAGAGAATATGTACGTTTCTTGGGTAGATGTAAGGAAATACTTCATGAGTGAAGTGGAAACATTATACTGTCACGAGTTGCGAAGAGCCGATAGACAATACAAAAATTATCCTTTCATAGGTGCAATAGTTTTATTTATAAGCTCAATAAAGTATATTTTATGTTCATTTTATGTAGTTTCTAAGGCAAACACCGTCGATTCTGGATAGACATTTTTCTCCCTTCTGTGTCATTTTTTATTAACAACTGCATTATTTCACTGAGAAAAAGAACTTCTGAAATTTTACAATAATTGTAACACAGAAAAGTTTGCCAAAGTTAGATATAATGATTCAGACTGCGTAGTTTCTCAAATTAATGACTTTTTAATACAAAAAATAAAATATTTTTATTTTCGTTCACACATTTCCTGCGCGGACTGATGCAGTGAACTTTGATAGGGAAGGTGTGCTGCAGAAACATGACAGAAAGGTCCAACAGACTTCAAAGCGTAACGTCATTAAACAATACATCTTGATGATTGTGAGTTTTTCTTTTAAGGACTTTGGTTTCTAGTTTGTTTATTTCTGTATTGTATTAGCAAGCTTGCAGTCAATTTCGGTAACAGACGCTGCAACCAAATTTTGATTATCACTTAATTTGGGTTTGCAATCAACAATAATCAATGCCTGATTTCCCACCATCGTTTTCAGACATGATTATGATTGTGATGACACTTAAAATTCCCACTTAAACAATTTAAGTACTATATAATATCAAGAGATTTTTTAAAATGTGTTCCTTTTGTCGTTGAGTTGATAGGTAATCTGTACTCTGTGGGTGACACAACAGCAACAGACCATGCAAATTCAGTCAATGTCAATTTGCATGATTAATGTGGAAAGCTATTTTATCAAGGTTAATACTTGAGCATACTTTTTGTTCTTTAGAGCTCATTTTTAGGCATTCCTTCAAGTGTTCTTGCATTATCATGGATTCTCTTCCGGTTGATACATTATGCATTCAAAGCATTTTTGCAAATAAATTATTGCACGTCATTGTCATGCACTTATATTGTTGTTTATATGGCGAGATACATGAAGATATTTGCTGTTTTACAATAGATATACGGAAATGGAAAATTGTATTGTCACGACTGTCGAAGAAACAATTGTCAATACAAAATGTTTCCACTTCACGCAGTAAAATATATTTGTATATCTATTTTAGAAAAGTAGATTATCTTTTCATTATATTTTTTAAAGGCAAACGCCGTCGATTTGCACGGACTCTCCATTCTGTACAAATGAGATTTATAGTTACATAACTACAGGGATAAAAAGATATTCCTAAATTTTAAATAATTGAGGGACAACGATGTTTTTTTTTTTTTTTTTAAATTTAGGTTGTATATATCATGTGTCAAATGGTGTCTTTTGTCACAAATGACAGTATTTATTCATGAAAATGAAGAGATTTGTATTTTGTTAACACATTTCATGCACGGATTGATTCTGCTGGGATGGGGTAATATAAAATTATCAAAGAGTGGTTGAATTTGACAGACATCAGAGCGTAACACCTTTAAACAAAACTTTTAACGATTGTGTATTTACTTAGAAGGATTTTCGTTCTTAATTATGTTTATTTCTATATTCAAACGTGAATTATGCGTGAATTCACAAACATTCAGTCCAGTTAGATAGCAGATGCTGCATCTAATTTCCAATTCTTGCTACTTGTAAAATTGTGTTACTATATTTAATCACGAGTTTTGTTTCGAACAGAAGGTGTAGCGTTTGCAGTGGAGTATTGCGGGTATACAACACTATATGTGTGACACAGCAACAGGTCGTGTTTTTTCAATCACTGACAGTTTCCATAATTCATATACAAGTGTATTACAAAAAGCTGTAACTTGAAGTCTACTATTTGCTGCTTGGAGTTCGTGTTTAGGCACTTTTTAATGACACCTGGTTGATTGCATAAATGTACATTAGAGGGGCTACATTTGACACATTTTAAAATTTGTACATCCTGATGTGGAGGGGGGAAAGGAGGGAAGTGAGAGAGAGAAGAAGAGGAAGAAAAATGAAAAAGTGATACAGATGGAAATATAGTTTTGAATAACATACATGAGGGCCAATATATTTCCTAAACGGGGAAACAAGGTAGTTATAAAAAATTATATCGCCGCTAAGGTGATAAAAGTGGTGTATCAACTGTCAGTATCATTTTTCTCCCACTGATATACTTCAATATCTCATTTTGAAATATATAATAAAAACAACTTATTTTCATCTATATACAACTCTTGTATGCAAAAACACATTTCTAAGACTAACGAAATCACTAAGCGCTGCCCTTGGATAACTAAGCAAAAATGTGTATTGGTCCTTTACAATATGTTATGAAAATGTATCATTGTAATGATGCAATTTACAATGTCTTAAATTTTAATTTTTCACTGTTCCCGTATAAATAGTTAGAATTGTTAGAGTTTGCTTGATGAGTTTGCATGAAAAACGTTCATGATCTTCTCCTAAATATTCACTAGCAGTAAATAATTTTAATAAGGGAATGACTTTGAACTTTCCTCCGGAGCAGTAATGTCCTTATTTAGTGACTTTTAATAATCTCAGTTCTTATATTTCAGTTCGCTGTCTATATACAAATATTTTCTTTCTTAGTTCAATATTTGATTGACCGTTGTAAATATATTCATATTTTGCACATATCAACGCATAACTCAAATTTTAAAAAATTGCAATCCATTTCTTCTTTAACTTTATATTTCCTACCAGTTTTATATTTAAATTCGTTTCCTTCTATAATATAATAATAATGGTGTTTATTTGTAATATAGGCCACTGGCCCATGGTACATATCCATCCATCATATGGTACAAAAAGATGTTATATTGCGTAACAGAAGAACATCGTATTTATAAGATGTAATATATATGAAAGTAATCATTACTGCATTTTTCGAACTGGGTGAGATACAAATATATACTGCACAGTTATCAAACAAACGGATTTATAGGTAACCGTAAAAGTTGTGTGGAGCAAGATTTGTGATATTGATTTAAAGTGTATGTAGCAGGAGTCGTTGATAAAACTGTTTCTCTAATCTTTAAGGTTTTTATATTAAAACATTGATAAATTAGTCATCCGAATTGTACTAGTATCATCGTGTATAAAGGACCTAAATTTTTCTAAAGTTGGTTTTTTATATACAAAGGTGGGTAAGTATTTTCTTCGTATTTCTCCATATGGCGGACAAGCAGTAATAAAATGGAATTCATTTTCGATGTTAACGTTACAAATTTGACACAATCTTTCAACATGGCAGATATTTTCATATCTTCCCGTATCACCTCTGATTGGCAAGTTCCCCACTCTAAGCACAGTGATTATATAACAAAGATCGTTATCTCCCAACACTTCTAAATATTTTTGAAAAGTAAATTCTACTCCAAATGACCTATAGAAGCACAGTCTTTCCATCGACTTAATTTTATCCTGCAGCTTTTGCTTAAAAATATCTTCACATCTCTGGCTAAACAATCTAAGAAATATATTTTCATCATTTACGCCCTGAGTACACCAAACATTGCCAAATCCAAATGTAAATAGAAGCTTTTTAACAAAATTAGCCCAGCAATCACAATTCTCACCCCACCCCACCCATCTTAACTGTAAATCTTAGCATTTTTTAGGATATCTGTCTTCTGGCATTTTTAGAATTCTTAGCCAATATTTCAAAATACGTTTATATCTTATATACTGCATACTAATTCTTCCTAATTCGTTATATACGAATACATTTGGAGTAGATTTAGATGTACCAAGGACACATTTACAAAATGACAAATGAGCTTTTCAATATCATTGGCAACATAAACCCCCCAAACCTCGGCTCCATAATTAAGTATGGGAGCTATCTTCGCGTCAAACAGACAAAGCAATCCAGTTACGGGTAATCTGCCAAATTTTGAAAGACTTTGTTTCAATATATGCACAGCCTTCAACATCTGCAACGATAGAGTTTTCTAGCACATATACCAAGAGTTTTTTGAAGAAAATATGCATCCCAAATACTTATAATATGAATAAATCTTTATCTCTGTATGGCCATAGTACCCCCTTTCGTAACTTCTGAGATAGCCACCTCTGCGAAACACAATCAATCTTGTTTTTTCTATATTCACCTTTACTTTCAACTTTAGGCAATATGTATGCAGCCTATTGAGTATATTTTGCAGCTGGCGAGCAGTGTCAGCAAAGACAATTAAATCGTCTGCATACAACAGTGAAAATAGTTCTAAGGTTTCTACAGACACTCCCCTGTTTCCGTCAGCTAAAAAGGGCTTTAAATCATTCAAAAATAAAGAAAAGAGTAAAGGCGATAAAACACAACCTTGGCGCACGCCCAGAAGGCAATTGAACACATCGGTAATAAGACTGTTGAGCTTAGCACATGCTTTTACATCAATAAAACTTGCCTTGACATTTTTCACTAATATTTTCACTAATTAGCTTTTGGTACAGTAAACGTCTTTCTATCCTATCAAAGGCTTTTTCATAGTCAATAAATACTGCATAGAATCTTCCCCTACGTTTTCTTAAATATGTACAAATTAATGTATATAATATAAATATATTATCTGCTGTGGAATACCAGCTCTAAATCCTACTTGCTCTTCGCCCAGTACTTCGTTTTCCTCCACCCATTCATTTATTCTGTTATTTAAAATCAATGTAAACACTTTGCTTAATACAAGTAGTAGACTAATGCCTCAGTTATTGGATGGTTCATTTGCATCCTCTTTCTTCAAAATTGGTATGATGACAGCCGTTGACCAATATTATGGATAATAACCAACATCGAATAGTTTCTCAAATAATATTGTTAATATTGGTGCTATTATATTGCTCGTACATAGTAAGAAGTCGCTGGATAAAGCATTTATTCCCCCAGCTTTGTTATGTTTCAGTTTACTCAATGCTATGCGTACCTCTTCTTCAGTGATTGTTCTATCTAAAGTCTAGTGAATTACTTGAATGTTTTCAGTTTCCTGTATCTGGTCAACAGAACTGGAGAAACTAAATAATTCCGAAAAATAATCATACCAAGTTGCAGACGTGATAAAATAATAATAATAATAATAATAATAATAATAATAATAATAATAATAATAATAATAATAATAATAATAATGATAATAATAATAATAATAATAATCATATCCCTAATTTATCCATAAATCATCATGAAACAATGGGTGCTTGTTTAATACCAAACTGCAGTCTGCTGCATAAAACTGTACTATCTTAAGCAAAGATGCTGTGTCTAAACATTGGTATATATCAATCATTGTTTGCACTTGACCCTGACTTATTGTGCTAATGTTCCTTACAAACGTACTGGCGCTAAATTATTTAAGACCTTGAATGTTAGAACAGCTCTTCTAAATATCGTATAATCCTTGATTGGCATTCATCCAACAGTATTGAAAAGAGATGATGTAGGTGTTAAAAAATGTGGAAAAATTTTAAAAAATTACATTTTTTGGATCAACTATTCCGACATAAAATTGTTTTCCTTTTTAAAAAATTTCCTCGATATTTTTGTAAAGAATGATTCAAGGTGGTTGGACCAGGATAACGCATTATCGATAAGGATATCTACAAGTGTGGCACGTTCCAGTTTGAGTTTTTTACCATTTACTTCTATGTACAATTTTCTACATATGGCTGCTTCTTGTTCTGAGCAGATGAGCATTGTGTTTTTTCTGTCAATTTAAACTAGGTTTATTGTTATACGTCCATTTCATAGAACAGTATAATTCTTTATTTAATTTTCCCTCAACAATTTTAATATCTTCATTGCTACGTTATTGTCGTGTATATTTAATTTGTATTTGTTAGTTTTTTCTTCATGATTATATGTTATATATAATTGTATTTTGGACTTGACCATTTCCAAAATCAAGTTCATTCTGTACATAATCAATATCTTTCATTTTGCAAACAATAATATATGGTTAATATTTGTCTATGGGTATGGGTTAAATATTAGGATCATAATCAATGTAGGTAAATATATTTGTTTGTGTCTTGGTCTAGGACATTGGAATTACCTCATGAACAACCTGTTCTATCTGATGTTTCCTCTGTTCTTTATTATAATTTTAGTAATAGACCTTGTCTTGTTGACAACTTAAAATATTCTAGAAATGAAGTTTTGACCCTCATCCTGGTTCTGCGTTTGTATCTTAGCTCTTTTATAATATTGTTTACTAAAGACATTATTAATTCTTGCATTTAACATATGAGGCAGAATCAGTCTTGTTGTTGTGTTCAGTATTTCAGTTGGATGGAATTATTTATTCAAAAAACTTTATCCACTGGAAATGCAAAGTGCTCATATATAATTTTATTTAAATGCAACATTAATTATAGTGATATCAGACAAGAATAGTTTTGGATTTTATTATTGTGATACATCAAACAAATGATAGCAGATCGCCACACTATAGGCCACTGGCACATATGCATAATCAAGACTACAGGCACGTCAACAGATTCAAAATTTGAACTTATCTGGAATACCAACGGCATTTAGTTGGAACCTTATACATTTGGACCTGTGATAAAATTTTATGACTACTTTTGGTTTAATTCTCAATAATTTATGTTATTTATTTAAATTTCCTTATGTATTCTAGGGAAATAAGCTGTTCGTTGAATTTTTCGATCTTTTCTAGTAAATAGTTTAAGACCATAGAGTCGTAATATGACATATTAATTGACGAATGTTTCAAGTACTTTGAAAAATCGTTATATAATATGATAAAGAAATTGTCTGGAAGACAGCGCTTCTCCAATTGAGATTTCTTTAAAACCTGAGAGAGTGCCTCTCCAACAAACAGCTTATAATCAACTATTGACATAGGATAGAGTTTTGCAACATGCTGATAATTGAAGTAGTCAAAGTCTACAGTATCAAAAGCTTTATGAAGATTGAAGATCTACTTTAAAGTAATTGTTCACATGTTTGTACTCTTGAGGAGATATTTATGGTCCATTTATTTTAGTTGTAATTATAGGAATCCAATTTGATGATAGGTTATTGTTTTAATGATTGTGCCTTTGAGAATGATGATGATCAGGAAAGTATTCCTTTAGGTGACACATTTATTGGAAAGGCTTTTGATGACTTCACTTTTTCTCCTTGTATTGATCAGTCAAGATGTATTGATCATAGTGATCCTCTTTGTGCCATTCATTCTCTTTATTCTAATCGGGGTGACAAACAACAATCACTCATTGTCAAACAGGAACAAGATCCTTAGATCTCTTGTGTGTTTCATATGGCTATTAGAGAAACTGAAAATATATAAGAACATGTCTTTTAGTTTGTTAAAAACTGGGTCCTTAGGAGCAAATGGAGACCACTTGAAATATATGCAAGAGACGAATGGTCAATGAACTATGTAATTGTTGTTCCTAAATCGGATAGACAAGAAATTCTTAGTCTAACCCATTAATCTCCTTTGGTTGGTAATTACTGGCCGAAAATTAAAAGTGATGTTTGTAAATACTTTAGATCTTGTCACACTTGTCAAATGGCAGGAAACCCCAATCAGAATATACCTAAAGCTCATCTGCAACCTGTTATTGCATTGGTTGAACCATTTAGCAGAATAATGCTAGGCTGTGTCGGTCCTTTCCCAAGAACCAGGTAAAGCAATGAAAGGTACCACATAAATAAAAGAGAAATGAGTCCTCAGCCTGGTGAAAAATATTTTGACTCTCTTCCCCATACCTACATGTTCTCCTCAGGCTAAGTATTATGGTACTTATCAAGTTAGAAAGACAGTAAGTGACTGAAATTACATCATTAATACTCCTGCGATGTAAGTATTTTAAATGAGTGTGTTGATAGAGATACCCGTTTTAATCATGATGTCAATTTAGTTGTATGTCCCACATTGTGAGCATTTAGGAGATGGAATTTAATCAAACTGTAGTGACTTTGGTGTAACCAATCTTCGGAATTCAGAAATATTGAATAATCTGGACCATAAATGTTCAAATCTACAGCCACAGGAAAAGTGTAATATAAAATAAATATTATCTGAATATGAGCACATATTTCCAGATAAAATCTATCATGACGTTGAAATTTTAGATTCTACATCTATGTAACAGCATCTTTATAAGATGAACCCTCTGAAACAGGAATGTTTGAAATACAATATTTGCTGGAGAATGATTTCCTAGAGCAAAGAAAAAGTTACAGGAATTCACCATGTATTCTTGTGCCGAAAATAGGTAATATAATACTTTCTGCATGTGCACTGACTAATGAAAAGTGAACAATGTGACCAAAACAGACTCATTTCCATTGCCAAGAACCGATGACTGTATTGACAAATTTGCAAATGCAAAATATGTCACCAAGATAACACTTTGAAAGGATTCTCGCAAATCTCACTGACCGAAAGGGCAAAGGAAATTTCGGCATTTGTTAATTCCAAAAGGACTTTATCAATACAGAGTGATGCCATTTGGGATGAAAGGTTCGCCTTGTCCTTTCCAACCATTAATGAACATGAACAAATATCATAATTTACAATGACTATGAAAAGGTCACTTGGAAACGATTTAGACATTAGTTGATATACTCAGTTATGCAAATTTGACTATTAATATAAGTAAAAGTGAGTTTTGCTGTGTGAGTTAAAATTTAGGACATATTGTGAGACACGGTCAAGTTAAAACTCCAAGTTAAGGACGAGACTATTTCCAAATTTGCTATGCCTATCAAAATAAAAAAACAGCTGATGCAATTTTATGATATGGCTGGATATTATCAGAAATTTTGCTTAAACATTTCCACGATTGCCGAACTCCTGAAAAAATTGTAGAGTAACAAAAACAAGTTTCGTTCGTTTGAAAAATGTCAGGATCCTTCTGATAAGTAAATGCAATACTTAAGAGTGTACCGGTTCTTTCTGCTCCACATTTCAGTCAATCATGTAAAATGTATGTTGATACAAATGATGTTGGGGTTGGTAGAGTATTGATTCCAGAAGACAAAAATACTGTAGATTATCCAGTGAGCTATTCTTCTAACAAAATAAACAAGCACCACTAAAATCTTTCCAAAAATTATTATAATCGAGAGTGAATGTTTGTCTTTAATATTGCCTTCGAAATACTTGAAGTATATACTAGACTTAACTTCTTCTCCGATTATTGTATTAACAGCCCCTTTACTTTCACTAGCAACATGAAAATCTAAATCAGAGGCTTTTAAGGTCAAGTTTGATGTTGCAGAAATACAATATTGACACCAGGCACATCGAGGGAAATGATAGACTATTGTAGATGCACTTTCAGGTGTATAGAAGTATTATATTGCTTCAAGTACATTTTGTGTCCTTCATAAGATTTCGACTTATGTAATTTTTAATTATGTGCATATATGTCTCATATGTAAACAAAGCTTTATTATACAAAGCTTTAGTTTTTTATGAGGGGAGGTGTTATGTGCTTTAATGTGTATTGTTTGTTCGCTTTTCTCCAAGATCATATGTGATGTATATCTGTATTTTGTAATTTACCTTTGTCCAAATTCAAGTTAATGGTCTACCTGACTGGAGACATTTATTTTGTAAACAACATAATACCTAACTAATATTTCTCTAATATTGTGGATTAAATATTAAAACCATTATTACTGAGATAAACATGTTTATCTGAATCTGAATCTTGGACATTAGTGGCAAATCCTGAACTTGCTGACAAATGAATTCGAACACTGAATTGTGTTCAACTGAGGCCAAGTTTAGTTGTTTAATATTAAACATATATATATATGTATACATTACTAACAAGCTGATGTCAAGGAACAAATGTACACCACTTCCAGCTACCTTCTCTCTAGTCGACCTTCCGGACCTGTTTGCAAATTTCTTCCGTGACAAAGTACAAACCATCAGAGATAAACTTGACAATACAAATGCAAATGAAGGTAGGAATCTTCTTGTGCGTATCATTCTTCCAAACTGCTACAGATTCATTATCTTTTGAGGCCCTATGAAAACAGGAAAACATCCAGCAGGAGGTTGTGAATGGTCAATGGAATGAACTCGTGAACATGCCTGGTTCGAGTGAGGTGCACTGACTTTAGAAAAGACTCAGCAATACCACATCAGGACGCCTCTGCCTCTGTGAGTGCATCAGTTCATCTAAAACCTTCCAATACATCTTCCAGTGTGTTCCAAAGGGCCACCTACCATAACCACTCCCACTGCCAAACCATGAGTGGCTGGCCATTTCCGTTGTACACACTTTGCCATGACAACAGAGGCTTGTCAAATGAAATGCCTGGGATTTGCCCTGGGATGAGATACACCATCGCTTGTATCTGGATATCTAAGCAATGCTTGATCATTGTGTGAGTGCTAGACTTCGCATAGAAGAGAAAAAGGAGTGCACATAGAGTTGGAGGATCCTCTAAGGGATGTTGCAGCCCACAAAATGGCATCTTGACGGGCGAGTTCCTTCCTCTGTACAAGAGGAAGTGCAATGCTAGACTCACCTGTTTCCTCGACTCTGGCCTTGCCTACCTAAGCAGGTCTGAATTGTCCTCACGCTAACCTTTGGCACAACAATACAGAGACCTATCAGTGCGGTCATCAGGACTACAGCTAGCTGGAATACAGGCATACATGTCGTATGGTTCCCGAAGGTGGCATCATAACAGGTGGTCTGCTTTCACCAGGATCGTTCTTAGTCGGAAACTGGGAAAGGCATATTCCAGTCATGTGAAAGGAGGTCATGGACGTGGTTTAGCCGGTACTATGATCTGAGCTACAGCCTTCAAGGCCTGAACATTGAACCAGCCTTTCCGGAGACAAGCGGGAAATACCGCCTCAATGGCAATCCAGTCTTCAAACTCAAAATAAACTGTCATATAAAATTCTGACATATATTATAGTGCTAGATGAGTTTCTTTCTTCTGGTTCAGTCTGTAGATATTAAGTCCAATGTAAATGAGAGGTTCTCACACGCTAGAATGTGCCTTGTTTCCAAAGCAGAACTGGGTGTTCTTTTCGTTGTATTGTGCATACAGATCTAGACAGCGGTGAGACAAGCCTGAGTAACACATATGTTTTGATATTTCAGTTTGGCGCCATTAATGGTCAGGCACATCAGGAAATTGAAGTTTGGGGGCAGTCAGATTTCTCGGCATTTTGGTGCTAAGCCGTCCGTGTCTTTGAAGCCTTAAAGGCTGACGATGTCTTGTCTGGCTGTTATAGCAGCTTTGGCCATAGTAAGAACACCTACATTAAAGTCTCTTTTCTTCAGAGCTTCCTTCAACATTTTTATCATTCCAACTTCGAAAATTAGAACAGTGTTTCTCTTATGAGACTGTACTTCCGCCTGCAGGAACCGTTTCAACAATGATAATTTAGTCTGGTCTTGCTGACTAGAGTCTTGATGTTATGTATATTTAATGCAATTGTTTGTTAGTTAGTTCTATTTTTTTTTTTTATTTTTATTTTATATAGTTCTTATTGCGATTTCCTACCATTTGACAAATATAACAAGATCTGCAGTATTTACAAACATCACTTTTAATTTTTGACCAATAGAAGTGATTCAAGATCTTGTGATAAGTCTTGTTAATCCCTAAATGACCCTCCAAAGGAGTTTCATGGGTCAGCGTAAGACGTTTAGAGTTACAATTTGATAGTTCACTGACCACTCGTCACCAGCAGGTACCTCGGGTGGTCTCCATTTTCTCATTACAATCCCATTGTTAACGAAATTTCAAACAGGTACTTCTGTGGCTTCAGTTTCATTAATGGTCCATTGAAACAAACAGGAGATCTCAGGATCTTATTCCTGTTCGATGACAAGTGATTGTCGTTTGTCACCCTGATTAGAATAAAGAGAATGAGTAGTTAAAAGACGATCACTCTGATCAATACCCTCTGACTGATCCACACGAGGAGGACCTCATCAAAAGCCTGACCAGTACATGTGTCAGCTAAAGGATTACTTTCCTGATCAACATCATTCTCAAGAGCTTTCTTTGACATAGCTCTAGCTGGGAATAAATCAGGGATTTCTTTTTCAATAGGATCGACTTTCTGATCCAAACAAGGCTTGTCAGTTACAAGTGGATTAACCACAAACTTTTCCCCAGCTAGGTCATTGCCTAGTAATTCATGAATGCCCTCAATGCGTAAAGAAGACGCTGTTCCGACTGTCACGTGTCCTGAGAGTAAGTATGATGATAAATCTACACAATGAAGAGGAACATTAACAAAAGCCACACTCTACTCAATTAATAAGAACGCTCTCATAAGAAGAAGACTTCTCAGAAAAAGGCAAAGTACCTGATAATAAAAGACTCTGAAAAGCTCCTGTGTCCCTTAAAATTTTACTAGGGATAGAATTGGCCGAATCACTCATGAGTGATATAAAATCAGACTGGGGTTTATTAG
>JAECUM010023657.1:0-66653 GCA_016617855.1 Megalonaias nervosa | reverse complement strand
ATATATATATATAATAACAATTTTTTTGTGTTCTGTTCCTGCCCATTTGAAAAAAAGTTGCAATATGTTCCTGTGTGGTATTCATTTAATAGCAGCGGCCAATAATACATATATGCTGATCATTATAAGGGGACATATTATTAGATGTGATAGGCCCGATTTTTGCAACATCTTCTCTCTATGAAACACGCTATATGCTCTAAGCACGTTATATCCAACACGACAAGGGTTGCCTTGAGTTGTAAATTTCTCAATCGCAGCCTTTGCTACGCTCAGTCAGAATCAAAAGTTTTATTGGAATAAGAAAGCTATAGTTCTCATGGCACACATAATTAAATCTTACTTTAAAGCTCTTAATCAGTCGTATATAATTTGATCTCCAAAGGTGAAGCAAATGCCGGTGACCCAGACAAATATAAATGTTATTTTCCCGCCATGATTGATGACTGGAGATCTAAGTTTCACGACGGAACCATGAGCCAGACTGATCCACAATTTCCTTTTGGTTTTGTCCAAGTAAGTTATACTATTAATATTCACTTTTAAATTCTTTTCAGATTAAGGGATGGAGCCTGCCCTTTCTCTTTTATCTTAAACCAAAATTACGATTCAAACAATGGTCAGAAGCTCGACAATCCAAGACACGAGTTCTAGTTTCACCTCAGTCTATATACGGTTAGTTCATGCTGTTCAAATTTGATCAAATGCGTGACAAATGGTATTTTGATATTAACTATTTGGGAAAAGAAAAGAAACCAACCCAAAGACAGTGCTGTATGTAATAGAATGAATCACACCATGCTAACTATTTATTCAAAACAAACGCAAAATGCACGAAGTGATTCTTGGTTTCGAAATAGTAACTCACGCCTTCGTAACAATAACCATGGTTAGACCTAATGTGTACTAAGTCGACAGGCTATTTTACTGCTCTCTATATGTTCAATTAGAGCGGACACATTTGAATACTTCTGCCCCTGAATGAGATGCTGATTCAGGAGTTCACGTGTAAAGTTGAACGTGAGTACACATTAGTTGGTCCGTGTCAGTTGCTTTAAATGGAGAAAGAAAATCAGTTTGGCAAATGGAAAAACAACAGTTTAACAGTTTATTAAATATTATTTGTGGATGAGAGGCTCAGTAAACTTCAAAGCTAGCAGTTCCAAAATTCTAAGCCCACTATAAGTTGGTTATCAACCACATTACCAACTGTCTTGATGTGTGAATGAACCTAAGACCTTAGCCAGTTTTTACTTATTTAAGACTTTCATTTTCGGCAGAAAGAGATATCTCACATTTTTTGTAGCTTGCCCCGTGGAGAAATGATCCCACCATAACCACAGGTTTCCCTGACCTCCGCTGGGCTCAGACTGCAGACTTTGGTTACGTTCCAAATGCCCAGATGCCAAATGTGTTTATGGCTGTCGCCATTGACCTGCCTGATTTTGATTCACCATATGGAGGGTTTGTATATAGAATAAGTCTTGTTGGCAGCATTTTCTCATTTTAGTTTAGATTATGTTTAATATTTTAATGGTTAAACTAAATGAATTAGTATAGCCGATGGGGGAGGGGGGCTAAGATCGTTAACGTGGAAAAACATTGACCTTGACGACTAAATGATATAACAGCATACCAGGTACTTCTTGTTTGAAACTTTGACGCCAAGACGATCCGGATAGATATTTTTCTTAGACTTGATCAAATGACTTCTGAGATGAAATCGCATGAAGATTGAAAAATCTTTTAGTACTTTTTGGAATAATTACCACAGATCAAGGGAGTGGGTGAGTGTTTGGTTCCAACCAGATATTCTGACGTTGGTCTGTTGTCAACTAGATACTTTGGAATTAGTCCATTGTTAATAATTGTGGTTATTTGATGATTGCTTTGAATTAGTTTACATAAATTGTGAAACAACTTACGCGCAGAAAGCATCTCATAGAATTGGATTAAAGTCGATTAAGAATTTCTTTTTACAATTTTTTTTCTTCAGTAAGAGTGGACATATTTGAGTAAGATCCAATTTTATTTGGGCAGACTTGAAGGGTCTTTAAATGAAAAATTCACTTTGTTACCACTGTAATAATCCTTGTTTAATTCTGAGCCATTTGAACAATTATCAGAGGTTTTGCAAATCCACCAATCATGATAGACACCAAAATTTCATCATGACAATCTGATTGGATATGAAAGGTCACGTGATACTGATCTGTAATTTTTATATATCGATAAATTCTGCGGACTACTTTAGGTTGCCTGGTTCCAGGTCATTTTATGTGAAGCTTTATTTATACCAACGCCTTACACCATAATAATTGCAACAACTAAACCCCACCAACCCCAGTGATTTCCTATCAAAATTTGCAAGCCCCAGAGTAAAATCGCCCATTAGAAATTAGAACAATGTAATTGTACAGACCTTTTTGCACTCCAACACTTATTCCTTTTGGCGAAGAAATCAGATGGTGAGCTTTACAAGCCAGTCTTTAGAAATTATTGCATTTCGCTTCAACAGTATGTTCCACTAGCTGTTATGAAAGGCCAGGCCCATATGAAGAGCAAAGGGATCTCACTAAAAATGGACACGATCTTGTTTTTGAAGCATTGAAATGCGTAGAAAGCAAGTACAGTGACTGCTATAACAACACGTGTCACACGCACGCGTAATGTTAAAAAATGAATAGCCTGGTTTAAACAGTAACAAAGTAACAACCACTTTTTTGTAAACAAAACTGACCACAATAAGTTTCTTAGATCACTGGCATGACCCACTCTGACACTCTGCCGTATATTACTATATAAAGAATTGACGACTCTTGACTAGCAAAGATGGGGTTGTGTATTCTGTCACAGTGAAGATGTTAATGAAATAAAACTTCGATCTAACCAAGAGTGAATGCTTTGTTGATGAAATCGCTGATATGATGAGAGAAACTGGAATTATATGGATTAAATGATCATGATTGTTGTTAAATAATCACTCACAAATTTACCATAAAGTCCTTATCACTTTATTTACTTTGTGAGTGATTAGGGAAAATGTACAAGTCAATAAATACCCAACGATGATCATTTAATCCTGTATGACGTTGCAGATTTACAGTATTTCGTATGAGTGTGCATTCCTTGGTTTGCATCTATATCTCTGTAGCTACAAATATTTTGCAGATGTACTAATATAGGTATTAGTTAAAATAAAATATGTATAAAGGATTATATTTCTCTGTTAGAGGTTAGTGAGACTATTATTAGTGGTAAGTGGTATTATAACTACTGGTACATGGGTTCGTCACATAGGCTATAATTTCCTGTGCACAATCAACAGACAAAGATCAACATTCCAACATGAAACGATGTAAATAATAATAATAATAATACTTTATTCAGTAATACAGGCCACTGGAAGATATTAAAACATTCAGTACAAGTGAATACAGTGTGCCATGGTGTATAGAAATTAAATGTGGTGTTCAACGTGAGTAGGCATATATAATTTTCTATAAATAATCGGTGCATAATATAAATGTGTTGCTACCACTAAGTATATCATTCACCATTCTTATGAGTTGTCAAAGATTGTCTATGACGAAATCTCATATATATATATATATATATATATATATATATATATATATATATATATATATATATATATATATATATATATATATATATATAATCAGGATACATCCCAGAGATAAACAAGATGTTGCTAATCGACTTGTCCTTTCGTCACTTCCGATTGCGTATAATATGAGTGCTGGAAAATATCAGGGACCATTTCCGACTGCATTCTACATTGATATTGGGTATGATACGCTGGGAATTGAATATGACACGAGGTCTTCTGTTCTTGATGTTAGATCCATGGATGGCTTTGAGGTAATGTATCGACTGTCTTGAAATCATCCTCTACTTTATAAATTTCATTGATCTGCGATTTATCAAAAACATTGCTTACCCGGATGAGATCCAATACAAGCTCCCTTAAAGTAACCAAAACGCACACAGTAGAGGACCAATAATTGAGATGGGAATCTTGTTCAATAAAATGGACTCAAAAGGTAGGGATCAATGGTTAGAATATATGAATCAACCACGATTTGCCAGTTCAACCGTTTCCTGGCACGCTAGGAAGAATTTGAATCCAGAGATGAGGTCTTCTGTGAAAAAAAATCCTTTCCGAGTGTGCCGACAAAAGGTTTCACGTATCACACTTTTAACCAATATTTATTCTTACGCAGTCTCGCAATAAATAAAGAAATCAGCCAGTTATTTACAAATACACATACTCTGAGTATTTAATAATTTTATTTGCATTGAAACCCTCATTATCCAAAACAATAATGTGTTCGGGCTCATGCAAAAGAGCATAGCCTAGAACGCACAAGCATATGTAAAGCCAAAACAATGATAAACAGGCATGCAAACTTCGGATGCTGAAAACCAGTTGATCTCGCAAAGTCAAATGCGTTAAAACAACCTGAATTGACCTGATTATTCAATAACTGTGGTCACTCATTCTCATCTAAGACTGACAAAGCATCTCCAGACGAGAACTACAATAGCTACCATTAGTGACGATCAACAACAAGAAATACAACGTGTTTATATAACGATTCTGTTCAAGACCGTCTTTTACTAAATGGTAGGATCTAACACTACATTTTATTCAGTCTGTCGATTAATCAATCATAATAATTCATTTCCCGTGCATCTCATCTATTCCCAATTATTTTTGCAATTGTTTCTAACACCATATAGCTCAATGCTACATCAACTATAATTAATTAATAACACAATGTTCCTAACTCGTATATCTAGTAAAACCATACAGTGCCATCTGTCTAGCAATCACGTTTTCTTGACCATGGGCGACTTTGTTAAATATTTCAACAAATAGATAATTTCCTAATATTATGTTGAGAGTGTCCCAAGAGGTCATTCCATCAGTTCAATTCATAATCGTAACTAAAGTTGTTTATGGGTGCATTTGACGAGAAAATAATCTTTTAAAAACATTCTGAAGTACTCTCAAAGAAAGAAAATTAAGGATGATAAAACACCAGCAATCGAGTATATTGGGTGATAACAGGTGCTTTAGTGTGAACATTATCGTTGATTACAGTATAAGAATAAAAAGACAAGAAACTATAATCCTAGAATAATCTTTCAATACAGCATTTGGAATATTCCGTAGGTGTGCTGCTCCAAGAATAATCAGTCGCTATGTAACCCAGACGATTCCAAATGGAATCTGGTGCCTATCGTCAAACATGATGACTATACAGTAACAATGTCCTACAAGAATCAATGCCCCAGCATGTACATCGTCGGTCTCCGGTACGCCTGGCGAGAATCTCCGTGCGACTTTAAGAACTGTGCAGTGTATAGCAAGGAAAACAGCCTGCCCGCACCGCCTTACATCATGATCGGTCTGATTGGCTGAAAACAGAAAATTAGCATCAATTAATAAACATTTTTGCACTGAAGTTTTGTCAAAATATTGTGTATGAGTGTGTATATACGTTTACAAAATGTCGGCGCACAATTTAAATGTAAATATATCCAAATCGCATCGATAATAAAGTCTTATACAAATAAAATAGTAACTATCTGGAGTGTTATCACGATATGTAAAGCTGGTTCTAATACAATTGTTCTCTCTCTCTCTCTCTCTCTCTCTCTCTCTCTCTCTCTCTCTCTCTCTCTCTCTCTCAACGGGGATAGAGAGTTCTTGGGTATTATGCACTTGATTTCTTATTCTTAGGCAGATATCATAATAGGTCTCTGATGGGAACTGGTTCTCGATAATTTTCTTCTCTGAATATTGAATCTTGTATAAGGCAGCTATATCTATGTAGAAATAATTTATTGCAAAAATGTCTCAACGCCACTGCGTTAATCAGAAGCGACATTATGATAACAGACTATAGTTTGTTCCCAAACTAATCCTCTATCAGATGCGAAATCACGCTAATAGATTATAGTCTGCTCCGAAACTTTCTAATACAGGAAATGAATTGCTTTTATAGTGTCCCACTTTAGCAGGAACGGTCTCTGCTCTTTCGATCGTGCTTTTTTTTAGTCAAAATTCCAACCTATGGTGATCATTTAGCAGCAGCGGTCAATATACATACAAACAAATTTTACATGGGCACAGTTCTAGTTGTGATCAGGCTCTAATCATCCTCTCTATAAAACACGCTATACACGTTAAACGCATTATAATCAACACGGCCTTCAATTGTAAGTTTGAGATTCGGCACAACCAGCCGCTTGTAGGCTCAGTCAAAGTCAATAGTTTCGTATGCACATTTGGATCAGGAAATAGATAGTGCTTCTGGCACGCAGTCTGCAATCGTATTTTAAAGTTCTTCATCAGTCGTATATAATTTGATCTCCAAAGATGAATCAAATGCAGGTAAGCCATAAAATATAAAAATTCCCTCCATGATTCATGACTGGACAAACAGGTTCCATGAGGGAACCATGAGCCAGGCTGATCCACAATTTCCTTTTGGTTTTGTTCAAGGAAGTTATAATTTCAAGAGCCACTAATTCTTTTAAGATCAAGGAATGGAACCCGCCGCTTCTCTATTATTCTAAACCAAAATTATCGTTCAAACATGGTCAGGAGCTCGATAATCTAAGATCCTTATTCTAGTGCTGTTACGACCCTGTGGTCATAAACTAAGTAACAGGAAGAGGCCAAACCAACACTTTTTGTAAAACTTAACAAACAATGTGATTATCAATGTTATAAATGAAAATTTCAGAGTAACTTACAGAATAATGATCTGAATCCAAAATAGTCCTGAAGAAAGTTCTATTAAAGTCCAAAAGAATGTAAAGTTCGATCCATGAATGTGGTCGCCAATAGTCCAGGCGTGTCGAAAAGGCGTTGTCCAGAACTCCTTGCATAATTCACAATACTTCTAAATCAATAGTATAGTCCAATGAGCACTTTCTATATCCGCTGAATAGTCCAAACAAACGTTTTCCTCTCAAATATACATCTGAATACAAAATAAGATACGTCTGCAGACTTGATGTTACAACAAGAACACAAGAAATAATATGTATGTATGTATGTATGTATATATATATATATATATATATATATAGAGAGAAGTATATATATATATATATATATATATATATATATATATATATATATATATATATATATATGTAACCGTGTCACAGAATTTATTCGGATCTATGTAAGGTTAGTTCATGCTTTCATGCTTTGAAAATGTGATCAGACAGATGTCACATTTTAATATTTACATCACCCTTTGGGAAAAGGAAACAGCAAAGCAACTCAAAAATAGTGCCGTCTGTAATAGAGTGAATCACGCCGTTCCCGGCTATTTATTCATAACTAGCACAAAAACGCACGATGTAATTTTTGGTTTTGAAATAATACCTCAAAACCTCGTATCAGTAAGCGTAGTTGGAACTGATTTGTTGTAAGTCGACACGCTATTTTTGGACTTTCTGTGTATTAAATTATATACACGAAACATTTGATTGTGTACATCTGTCTCAAAATCAGATGCTTTCTCTGTATATTAAATTATACAAACGGGACATTTGTTTGAGCACTTCCGTCTCTGGATGAGATGCTGATCCAGCAGTTCCACATATAAATTCGAGCATTCGTCCAAAACATATTTGTTCCGAGTCAACCACATAGATGAAAACTTTCACTAAGGCAAGTTGAAAATCCGTTTATAAAATATTTTTGTGACGAAATGCGCAGTAAACTTCAGAACTGAAAGTACCAAACATTCTAATCTCATAATAAGTTGATCATCAACCACGTTACCAACTGTCTTGAGTTGTGAATTCATCTCCGACTTCAACCAGTTTTAACTAAATCTAGAGCTCCATTTTTGGTAGAAAGAGATAGTTCACATTTTTTGTAGCTTGCTCCTTGGAGAGATCATCGCGCCATAACCACAGGCTTCCCCGACCTTCGCTGGGCACAGACTGCAGATGTTGGTTATGTTCCAGATTCCCTAGTGTCAAATGTGATTGTGGCCGTGGCCATTCATCTGCCTGATTTTGATGAAAACCCTATGAAGGGTTTTTATATAAAATGAATCGCGTTGACTGCATTTTATCAATTATTTTTAATATGATAATGGTTAAACTAATTGTATTAGCATTTGAACAGGTCCAAGCAGGCCTTAGATGGTTCATCTTGCGAACATCGGCTTAGAAGCAACAACGATTTAGGAACTTTTGTAACTTTTTGATGTCATATGTAATACCCCTGATTATTCTCTCTTTAAAGCCTCCTACCTAATTAGCTATATTTAACACACCCATTTCTGTATTGGCAATATTTTATTCCAATTCAATTGCAAACTCCTGAGACCAATATTTTTCTAATATTCAGAAAATACGAGTTCTTTGTTCCGCTGTTACAAGAATAATTGTGAGAAGTAAATTACGATATATTTTCATCAATATATCGGGATACATCCCAAAGACATACAAGGTGATGCTAACCGACTCGTGCTTTCGTCACTTCCGACTGCATATACAGTGTGTGGTGGTAAATATCAGGGATCATTTCCGACTGCTTTATACGTTGACACTGGCTACAATACGCAGGCACCTGAGTATGACAAGAGGTCTTCTGTCTTTGATGTCAGTAGTGACTGGGAGCGATATAGTGTGTATAGGACCTGTGTGTTATATTTGGTCGTTTGCACTATGGGTCCAATGGGACTTTAATAACAAGGGTGGGCTACTCTAGGGACAGTGGGAATTGAACATAGGGAATGTATAGCGACAATGGATTTAGCCTGTCTAGGTTCAAGAGGAAATGGAGAGGGGTGACGTCACGGTACTGGACACTGGCAACAATGTTGCAAGTGGCTGGCCGCAAGCGGGCGGAACAGTGTAGTAAGGGACTGTCCTGAATACGCGTTACTCTAGGGACAAATAGAGACATATACAAAGAGATGTGATTAGAGACAGGGTTAGAGACATAGATAGAGACATAAACATAGAGACCTGATTAAAGACAGGGTTAGAGACATAGAGACATATGACACAAACAAAGATTTATGAACATAAATCTATCACACACAAAAAAATCGACTAAAGCTTTTTTTAAGCAAGAGAGAATAGATATCTTTTCGAAGCAATGGAGGGGCACTGAAAAGGGCCTTTGGTCTTCTTCTTCTTCTTCTTCTTCTTCTTCTTCTTCTTCTAATAATAATAATAATAATAATAATAATAATAATAATAATAATAATAATAATAATAATAATTTCTGTCTCGTCTTTTTCTCAGTAACTTGGAACGCGTGGACCTAAAAGAAACACTCACGTTCACTCTTTTCCTAGAAACACACTTTATTATCACTCATACATAAAAACACACTATCTGACAAGTCAGGGAAACAAAGTGTTTATAGGCACACTTGTATTTTTTTACCTACAGACAAACACACACTATCTTACAAGCCAGAGAATCGAAATGCTTATAGGCACACTTCTAATTTTTAACCTACTGAAACACAAAGACAGACAAATTTTGACAAAAGAATAGTTTAACTTTTCTAGATTCATGTGATATCCCTGAAAAGGGCTGTTTTGTTGTGGGGTTGTGGAAATCTCTAATCGTCCCGTCTGTCTGAAGGCTTTCCCACAGGATAGGGTCCGTTTCATCGGAAGGAGAAGGAGAACTCTTTCGTGTCCACACGGCAGTCCACAAAACGTTTGTCTGGCTCCTGCTGTTGTTGTTGTTGTTGCTGCTGCTGTTGCTCTTCTCTCTGCTGTTTCTGAAGTCTGTATTTTTCGGTCCATTCTTCTTGTTCCTTCTTGATTTCGTCTTTAAATACCTCTTCTATCAGGTCTATTGCCACTTTTAACACCCTGACATTTTCAGTGTCATCAGGCTTGGGTATCAGGTTTTGCCTGACACGATGTAAATTCACGTGGGCTTTGTTTAGCTTTGCTAGTCTTGAAAACATCTTCATAGGTTGACGAGTCAATAATATATGGTTAGAATGGAGACCGCCACACTTTATATGGCTCAAGCGCGGACGCGATAGAAAATATCCCTACGATTCCTTGGGTTGGAACTCTATAGCTCATCTCATGGTGAGGGATAGAGAGAGAAGTCAAAGAGCATATATTCAGTGTTCATTTTTTAAAAACAAACCTCCAACAATCCTTTTTTCATAACATTTTTATTCAACCAACAATTAACCAACACATAATATAACATCAACACATATTTTTGTCAGATAACCAATTTTTTACAAGGATGACAACATTGTGATGTCAAGTTAGACTTCTACTGGTGGAGGTCATTTGGCCATTGATGTACACTACGTTTCCTAGCTAAAGACAAGAGATACCCATAACGGTCACAAAACCATCGATCTACTTTCTCATCGTTTCTAGAAAAGTCACGATCAGAATAAGTCACTAAATGTTCTAAGGGGTATCCAAGACTGCGTTGATGAAGAAAATACACACAATGTTGTCCACACACCATGGAATCTGTATTTCACATTATTGAATCTTGTCGTCTGGGCATTTCTTCTCATAAAATCGATGATGTCGTCATGCAAATACGGTAATCCATACAAATCAAAATGCTCCACACAGGAATCGTGGGGAAAGTAGACTGCTACCCAGCGGGTTCCTGGGAGATGACTGTCGTCCGTGTTGATGACATAAGCTTGATGGTCTTTAGGTTGCGATAAGGAAGTTCATCTTTGGCGCAAACGGCAGGATTCCAAGAAGCGGTGTACGAATTTGTTTTCAAAAGGTAATAAAATTCCCACGTATTCATTTTATTTTGCTTCACAGGTAATGATAAATCATCAATTCAATCCTGAGGTTTTGCTTAAAAATCTCTGTCAAGTAATCGTCTCTTAGCTTCGTCTCCATACTCTGGGCCAAGAGAGATTCAATGCGATAAGTCTCCAGAGCAGCCTATGGAGGGGAGGAATGATCAAGCAAGTCTTTATACCACAGATTCAACACTGCTTCTTCCGAGATGTGACCCCAAGCGCCATCCAGATAATCATCCAATTTTTCTTTTTGACTCATCATAAAACATTTATCGTATTGAATTTGACTGGGGTGACCGTTTTGACATCCATAGCAATCTTTCTTGGTCAACCCTGTATTGGTTTCTGCCAGGTGTTTGGCAAAACAGGAGACTAAATGTTGTTCTTCTTCTGGCCATCTGGACATGACCATCACCTCAACTGTTCGTCTTTGTCTTTGGGTTCAGCTTCCACGATATCCTCCCATTCCATTTCCAAATATTTACTACCATTCAAAGTGTGATAAGAGTCTTTCATAGCTTCTAATAGTCTAGAATGACTTCTCTCAAACTGTTGATTTCTAGAGTGTTGTCGAATTCGGCATACAAGATGACGTTTACCGTCTCTGTTAGAGCTTCTACAAACTGAAGTTCCACACGCAGCTGACAGGATTTTATAGGGTGGAAACGTCCCTCGACTGACTTCGATCTTGGACACTCTGTAGTGCTTAAACTCGAAAGGATTGGCAGTGAGGGCTCCGTTGAGCGTTTCATTGCTGACGATACCAACGATTAAACGTTTGAGTAACTGTCCTTGGAACAGATGATCTTCGATCTTGGATCGGAGTTTAGCGGCAATGGGGGGCCCCGAGCGGCCGAGTGGTCTAAAGCGCTCATCGTTACGGATCAGTGCCATCACACCTCTGTCTGCGTGGGTTCAAATCTTAAGCTCGGCTAATGTGGGTACGTCAGAAAGCTTGCCAGTAGCTTCTCGTGGGTCGGTGGTTCTTCCCGGGGTTTTCCAGGGTTCTTCCTCCACTAGTTATACTGGCCGCCATGTATAGCCTATCTTGTGCTTAAAAATGGCGTTAAACCCTACAACAACAACAAGAACCACCGGCAATGGTGAAGGTTTTCATTTCCACTCGTCGTATCGGATACTTGGCGGTCGTTCTGTTCAAAGTATGGCTGATGTCGTTTCCCACTTTAGGTATCACTTCCACGCGTCGCACGTAGAGTCTGGCTTCTTGGATGATGGTTTTCTACTCCTTGGCATTGGTCATCAAATGGAAAACGGTACTGCTACGATTCAGTCTCAAGCGGATATCCGCTCCGTTAAGCAAATACTTTTCTTGCAACCACATGTCCAATTGCAAAAGATCCATAAAACTACGTCCTTGCAGGATATTCTTTCGACGTCGTTAAACACACATTGTGAGGATCGTCAGCTGCTGTTATGACTGTGTCGTTATACATATCCTCGCCTGCTTTGTCAGGTTTCCAAACCATGCAAGCATCCAGATCAGTGTTTTTGGCATCTCTTCGCTACGTCAAGAGATTTTCTAGGTACGCTTCGTAAGGGTAAGTATCCATGCTGCTGCTGACTAGTCTGTAATTCAAGTACAAATCCACTTCACTGAACAAGGAATGCTTGAAATTGTTGACGGGAGCTACTCTAGCATCTGCTCCCGGAGTGGTGTTGTCCGTTTTGATCACTTTGACTTTCAGGTACAAGCAACTGCTATTTAGATCGATGTAATCTTCGGGCTGTCCATTGATTTAAAACTCGATGGGGGCTGAGGTTGTCAAAGATCAGATCGGATGAGATTCTGCCCATTGGGATTCTTGCATCGTCAACATATTTGGTGGCCTGGCAAACAGATCCAGTTCCGACTTGGAACATTCGCAAGTCTCTCGGTGCATCATTTTTTCTCTCTATTATTTAATAATCAAAATCGTCTAATTCTCGAACGGTTCTTCTTTTCTTGGTCTTTCTTGCTCTGAGGGTGCGAAATCCTCTGGAAGGGTGTCTTCGTCGTCTTTTTCTGCCCTGTCCTTGCTGTCGTGTCAGGGAAGTAGGAATGCCTGACTGAGCAGCGTCCAGGGCATTTATAGGAGTTTCTCGTCGGCCCATAATCTCTTTGCCAGTTTGAAGCAAGACATTTCTGCCTGCTCTCAAGAAAGATTCTTTGGAGTTTTGTTTGTCGATGATGACATTTTGGAGAAATTTTTTGCCTTGCATCAAATCGGCGTCTTTCAAGGCGTGCAATCCTCGTGTCACCATCAATTTCGAAACGGGGGCCACCGAACGAAAGGCCGATTTCAGCATATCTCCTAAACCATGTCCTCGCTGTCGAGCGATTTCTCGATTTCAAAAATGGAGTTTCACTATAACTTCCCCTTTGGAGAATGGAATGTGTAGTCACAGATCTCCTTTCATAGCAATGTTGACACTGTCGAAATACGACTTAGTGACGGGTAAATAGTGAAGATGTACAAATTCGCGGTGAACGTGATAGGTGTTCCCACTTTCCACGTCATTGGTTGTGGCAGAATCCGCTTTGAAAGGAATGACTCGCAGTAACTGTGCGGTTGTCTGTTCCACCACGTTGCACTATACCACCTTAGAGTGTACAAAGATCAAATTTCATCTTTGCTTCAGTTCTACCGGGTAACGAAAAAACTTCGCAAAATTCAAGTTGTTGTCGATGGGTAGTGTAAGTGAAGCCTTGACCATCTTGAGATTTCCACCCAAAATGTCAAACAATTCAGGACAAAATGTAATAGACAACTTTATGGTACTCGAAGGTGACATCTCGTTTGGTTTTGTCCAACGCTTCGCCAAACAGCGCGTTGAATTTGGAAGCAATCGTTTCCACCAGATGTTGGCCGTCTGCAGGAATTTTCAACATATAGATAGACCGTGGAGTATCTGGTGACACTGGTCGTTTCATAGAGGCATCCACAGTTTCATTTTCGTTCAAGTGTTGTTGCATTTGGTATTTCAGAACTTCGACCTCAAAAGTGTTATGATTTTCAGTGATGTTTTTGATTTGTGTAGGGCGAATCATTTCGACCAAACCACTTCCCAATGGGCTTCGTTATCCAATTGGATAGTCTGAGGTAATTTGGCCGTGAAACAGCACATAGTATTGTGGGTAAACACATCCATGGAACTGTCACTGGGTAAAGTTAAGTAAAATTGGTTATTAATAATTCCAGAATTCTGCTGTCCAAGGGGTCGCTCGAGGTCGGAGGAGTGTCTAAAAGAGGATTGTTGTTGTTTTGGTGGTGTCTATTGGGAAGGCGACTGACGTTGGGCGCAAGACTCCCGTTGTTACCGTTAGAGTATTTCAGGGAAGGATTGGGGAGAAGGTAACCGATGCAGCTTCTCAGTAAAATGGTCCACAATTGTTTGTCTCCTTGTTGCAAACTCAATTTGGCAATGGCAGCACCGATGATACAATACATCACAAAGATTTGGCAGAAAAAGACGATTTGCTTTCAGGCACACGTTCTCTACACCACACCCACAAGGGTTGCTTTGGTAGATCTTGCAGAGAAGAACTCGGTGAAGGAGTGGTCACTGTGGTGGTTGAGGTTGTGTTTGTTTTATAGTCGATGACTTGCGATGCGTCGATCCAAGAGTCAAATCTCGACGGAAATCTTGTACCAGGTGCGGTAAGACGTTGATGTACTTGAGAGTATGTTGATGCGTAAAATATTCTGCATGGGTTCTTCAAGATGAGTTGGAAACGTTCCACGATGATGGCTTTGGTTTTTCGATTCTCGGTGGTGAAAAAACGAATGTCTCATTTCATTAATTCTTTTAGGAAAGCTTGGTTCAGAAATTCGGTGTCTTGGTCGATTTGCCATCGAAGAGGGTGACGACCACTTTGTTTGAACACCAGTTTTAGGCCTCTCACTAACTCAGTACTCGATTTGGAAGTCAATGGCACGACCTAGGAAAATTTGGAAAAGACGTCGATGACACAAAACAAATATTTGTAGCCACGATTCTAGGTGACCAAATGAGAGACATCGGCTAAATCGTCTTGCCATTGATGATCAATGCCCTCCACTGGGGTGCGATGTCTGGAAAATTTTCGCAGAATTGGTTTGTGTAAGGTGTACATGGCTTGTTCTTGTAACTGTCGTTGCACTTGAAGTGAACGGACACTTTTTAGTCGGGTTTGGCAGCACGATACAATTTCTGAACTCGTCCGTAACCCGCAGGATGGGATGGATCGTAGTAAATGCTGGCTAACAAATTCTGCATCAGGACTCTCTCCTTTAATAAGTCACCCTCTCTTCACTGATGGTACTCTGACTGGGGCGAGGTGGTCGGTTGGAAACGGCTTCACGTGTCCAACGTGCCACGAGAGTAGAAGTCAAGGATAGTGGTGATGTCGGTGAAGGTAATGCGATAGCTTTTGTCTTGCTTATTTTTTCACTTCTGGTTTCCTATCCTTCTCATTCACTTCTGTCGAAGGAGGAGTGGACATCATCTTTTTAACCCAAGCTTTAAGTTCAACAAAGACGCTGAAATCTTACTAGGGATGGGAGCAGCTGAAGGTGTCTGAAAGACTTCTCGTGCCTCTTCTTTCTCAGACATCCGTAGGGATGTGTCTGTCTTGATCACTGAGTGTGGTGGTGGTGGTGACGGACTTTTCACCAGGGTCTTAAAATCTTTCAGAGTTGGGCGAACTGTTTCGTCTATAGCTAACTGGTGAAAGAGTTAAAGTCGTTGCAACACTTGAACGTACTGTTGCGATTTGTTACGTTTCGTACAAATCGCTGCGATCCATCAACGATTGCAATTCGTGTTGTAACTGGGGCATCTCGGTGAAATCAGGATTGAGAGGTAAATGTGGGGTATGTTGGTCTTCCCAACGATGGAATTCCATCCATCGTTTGTAAGGGACAAAATTCAGTTTTCGTCCTTCCATCAGATTCCAAAGATCACGTCTGAGATCTTTTCACACCAGAGGTCCCTTTTCTCTTCTTGATACCTTTTTAACTTTTACCTATCCCTTGTGAAGCAGCTCCCGTCACTAATCGTGTTATCATTGTTCGCAATACTCCTTTCACCAAAGGTGCAAACAACAGGTGCAAAAATTCCCCACGTTGCACCAACATCTTTTTCTTTTGACGAATGGGTATTTTCTTTTGGAACATTTGGCGAAGAACGTGTCGATGCTTGGCTAAGCATTCTTTCTGATGTTGAGACAAAGGTATCGTTTCTTTCAAGACATTCAGACAAAATTCGCTCACGGTATCGATGACGTCTTTGGAGGTTGAATGAATGATTTGTTTTAGCATGGGAGAAGTCGCTTTGGACAGGACGGACAACACGTCCCAATGTTTGATTAACGATGAGGCAGTTCTTTCCTTTTCGTTCCTTTGGGGATATAAGACGGAAGGCTTCTGGGGTGTGTGTGACACAAATATACACTGACACCGATGACTTGGCACACGCCCTTTTATCTTATTTTTTGGAGTAGGTCGAAGAGTTTGTAACCAGTCTTTTTGACAACTTTTTGTTCTATATCACCAAACAGTCCTCCCCTTTGGTTGCTCCTCTTTTTCTTTGGACGGTGGGGTGTTTTCTTTGGTAGACGTCGATGCTTGGCTAAGCATTTTTTCTGATGCCGGGTTAAACGACGAGACTGTCCTTTTCTTTTTCCTTTCCAGTTTTGGACAGGAGTATGACTATAATGGTTGTGTCCACTTCATTTAGGGGACATCTTTTTGTTTCAGGAGCAAAAAAATACACCGAAGCCCATTGCTTGACGTGCGTCCTTTTATCTTATTTTTGGGGATGTATTTCTGTATTTTTGGATATCGTTTGATAGACCAGACTGTTTGAGAACATGTTCTACCATTCCAGCGCCAAAAAAATCCTCCCCTTTTGTTGCTACTCTTTTTCTTTGGACGATGGGGTCTTTTCTGGAGGAGAAGTCGATGCTTGGCTAAGCGAATTTTCGGATGTCGGGTCAAACGACGAGACTGCCCTTTCTCCTTCTCCTTTTCGGACAGGAGAGCAGCGATAGCGGTGGTGTGCACTTCTTTGAGGGGACATTTTTGTTTGTTTCGGAGCACAAAAACACTGATACCTATCGTTTGCCCCAGGTCGTTTTCATAGTGGAATGCGTCGCCACTCATTGTCTCTATGACGTAGCAATTTAATGGCAGGCATCACTCATGGTGGAGGGATACTTGCTTGGATAAAATCCAGTAAACTCTGTAACATGCCCGATCTCTCTTGGACTTTGATTTTGGGGGCAAGTACTTTGCTAGCAGCTGCCGCTGAAGCTAAAGAGGAGGAGGGTGCCACCGCTGGAGGAGAAGTTCCTGGAGACACGGGTTTCCATTTTTTCATCAAATGGTCTCAAATTGGGTTTGCCTGGCATCACTAGCAAAGGGGAAGTGGAAGAACCTGAGGCTACTGGAGACGCGGTCACCGTCGCTGAAGCTCGTGGTTTAGAAATGTAAGGTTGCGCCCTGGTGGAAGTGACTCTCTTGCGAGAAGAAGCTGATTTCCGGGGTCTATTCTGGGGACGTTTCTTTTTCTGGGGACTTTTCTTTTTCTGCGGCTGTGAACTGGTCTTGACAACACTGCTCTTCTTCTGGGTACATTTGGGTTGGTGAGTGGCATTTTTCTTGGGGATGACTTTTGGAGCATTGGGATCCCATTTTAAGAGGTAGCGAATGATGACACCTCCTAGAGAACCCCTACCTCCAGTAATGATTTGCTTTTTGGTTTGAGTGTCGATACGAGGACCGGCCAATTGTGTCAAGGCTACTTTGTTTCTCTCAAAAAAGCGTTTGGTTTGATGTGGAATGTGAATGATGCCTTGCAGTAATTGACATGCTGTCACCTTAAATCATCGTAAGACTTTTCTGAGATTGGCTTCTAAGACACGAGCACGTATTTGTAGATTTTTGTCGCGACTGATGCCGGACAAGGCACGAATCAATTTGACGGGAAGATGAGACTGAATGGACGTCATGTAGACGATGTGTGAGACAGACCAAACGTGTCCCATGTTTTTGATAGATTTATTTTTATGTCGACGGGGACGTGTACACGACAGGCCCTCCGTCTTGGCACCAGTGGTGAAACAGATGGGCACGAAATTGCAAATAATCGGGGGTAGTGGGTTTTAAATCCACAAGTAAATAGGCGTGTGGCGTTTGAGTGGCATTGTCGTACGCATGAGTCAGCCAAGGCGTTCCTAACTGTTTGCCTAACGCTTGCACTTGCGATTTATCTCTAGGGCTTTTAAACAAGACCACGTAATGAGCGTTGAGACTGATGGTGCGATGGGCTTTACTTTGTTGAAACAAATTTTGGGTGATGTAAAAAACACTGGCATTACAATGATCCCCTTTGCGCGTAAACTACAGTTTAATTTCTTCTTCGTCTTCTCCTAACATATCATCGAGGATGACCAGATGAATTTGAATGGGGTCAGACACGATCCCGTCGTCTTCTCCAGGAATGTCTTCCACAAACACAATGGAATCGCCTTGACTTTCTCGCAGGAGTCTGTACGCCGATTGCCACTCTTTGTAACACCATACGATCCGTTGAGGTGCACAATCGATCAAATGATGTTTATATTCGATCAAAAGTTTGACAATTTCGGTTTTACCTGAACCGCTGGGTCCAGCAATTAATATGTTAAAGGGATGGCGAAGATGCAAGGTCTCCCAACTATCACGAACTAACTTTTCGTCGATGACTTTGAAAGTGGTGGAAGAGGGAGCAGAGACAACAGAGATAGCCATAGTGTAGGGAATGTCACTTTTGAAACAAAGACAGACAAGACAAGAGTTTTTATACTTTTTTCAGGACACGTTTATTTCAAAACATTTTTAGAATTGAACACGAAAGACAAAAATACATGAAATCCAAATGCTTAAGTACATCGATAAAATACACATCAAAACGATCAAAGTGGAATATAAACAAATCATTGTACAACATTTCTGGTGACGAAGGTGTTGTGTCATAGGGACAGTTTGTAAGGTTCTTAGAGTTTGTACACTTGGCACAGTCACACAGCGGTCCTTCCGGAATGGCCTTTTGGTAATGTCCATGTCAATAGTGGTCCTTTCCTGAATGGAGTGGTTTTCCTGGATGTCGGGTTCTTCTGGCACTGCGCTTAACACGGGTCTGAAAGTTACTTTTTTCAGTGAAAGTTTGAATTTATGATGACAAATCTTGGGCGTAATTTTCCGCTTCTTTTGTCCAAGTCTCGAAACCCAAATCCTTCCAGTCACGTACATCTGGCCAGGGAGGGTGTAAGTGTTACGTATATGTAATTAAATTGCTTGTGTGTTAGTTTTAAAATTAGTTTTTATTTTATTTTTGTTTCATTACATTTTATTGTAATGATTATTGCAGGGATTCGAAATTCTTTTTCAGTAATTCTGTTTATCTAAGACGTAAAACGTATTACATTTGCAATATTTTTAGTTTACCTTGGTCCGCGGTAGTGAAAGCGCTACGCGAAAACGATTGGCTATTGCCAAGGTCATTTCGTCTAGTCAGAATAAACAATGTTTTTTTTTTTTAAATCTATTTCAGAGTGATAGTAGATAGGGGTTCTTTCTACGTGACGATTTGCTTTTGTCTATTGCGTTCATTAAAGTGTTAGGAGAGCACGTATTCTGTCTCGCGAGAACGGGATGATGATTTGGGTAGATATAATACTCTTCCTGAGCGCTCGTCAGTCAGTTGTATTCCTGATACCTAGAAGGCCGGATAGGTTATTTTATTGTTGAAACCAGATTGTTTTTGAAGTTCATTTGTTTTGCAATTTAAAAATTTATTCTCTAGAAAACCAAACGAGTGTACTGTTTTATAAATTCTGGGAGAAAGAAATTCAGTGGAAATTTATTCTGGAATTATTCGGAAACATAAACTGTGATTCAATTGAGGAATTGTTGCTATTTTGTACAAGGACCACATCTGACGTCATCGCCTTCCATATTGGAACGTCGTCGAGATTCGAACTTGGATTCTAATAGAACTATTTAGTGATAGGGCTTGTATTTTTCATTCTTAGGATTAAATTTTGGATTATATTCACAAACCGTAAGTCCTATTTTCCAATTTTACATTGTTTTCTAGGGAAATAAATTATTTTGTTAAAATATACAAAGCTTGTTGTCTTCACTCTTTTCTCTTGTTATTATTGTACGAGCCTACACGTAACAGTAAGTCACAAGCTACACACACATCTTCGTAAATATCTTCAGTGACTAAAAGTTGACGAATCTTTTTTTCCATAGAGGTCGAGAAGTATCGAGATGAAAGAGCAAGGCTTTTAATAGAATGAGTCTCTCGTATAAATTTAAAGGTACCACCCTCATGGTTTTGGTGGTACCTCACAGTACAGATCGTATAGAGCCCACAAAAAATCGGCTTGTAAACGAAATCGCAGGAAGGAAGTCACTAAGACAGACACCATACGACTACCCGAATTCATAGATACAGTTCTCGTAGAAAGCGTTGATAATCCGCCACAGGCTGAATACTGTCATTAATTTCTTTCCACGGCAATTGTTGTATCACTAATGATAAAGGTCGTGGCATGGTAGCAAGTTTTTATACCTCTTTTTCTCGGAGGTAATAAGTGTAATTTTTGCACAGAACTGATAGTACTCCGTCGACGTATCCAAATAGTTTAGTCACTAGTTCACACACCACACACGACACAGAATTTTCCTCTACGGACAAAATTTTGATAATCCTCTAAGTCTTCCTCTGGACGACCTTGTAGTATGGACACTATGTAAGGAGAATCAGCAGCAACTAAAGTCTTCGGACTCTTGGGTAGTTGATCAATATCTGACCATTGGAACGCTTTCAAATGAATCAGTCCTCTTATAGCATTCAGGTACTAGTGGTTCCAACATTGGTGACGTAACGGGATGCAGTTGTTCTTTGCCTTTGACTTGTATTTTGACAAACTCTCGGTAAATGCGTTCTCAAAACTCCACAGGCAACCCACAAATGCAATCTTGCAAAGTAACCATGAAGAGATTACTGATATCGTCCCACTAAAGGTAGGTAATGCCAATGAGGAGACCATCGAGCATGCTCCAGATAAGCGAAATCTTTCTGTTCCCACTCGTGAAATGACACACTGCAATTGAAGCACTTTAGGCCACTTTCCTTAGAAGGTTTGGAAACGACTTTCAAAGTCGCAGTATTCAGACAAACGCACATTGAACGAATATTCTTCTTTCACAGGCTCATTTCGATGAGTGCACGGTGAAACCCGCAGTAGTTTGCTCAGGCATGGGTGACATCCGTTTGTGGTAGCCGAATGGTTTCACGTGAAGGATGACATTGAACATGAAAACCATGAAAACGTCCACGATAACGAGTGGCATCGCTTTCGCATACGTCACGTTTGACACGCACAGCATCGCACTCCACTTGAGAATCACAGAAATTAAATGGTGTCTTTTTTGTTAGGATTATCTTTCTCGCTTGGCAATGGTAGTCACAATGAACTATCGGTCTTGGACGTTTTCCCTTTTTATACTAGTCGTAATGAAGTCTCGAGCTTGTAAATCTTCCCTTTTTTATGCCTAGTTTTGAAAGTCTTCCTTTTATTCTTCCTGGACAACGGTGCTACCTTCTCTAAGGTACCGTCATAAATGTACCGTAGTGTGATGGAAGGAAAGGCCATAGAAATGTAAGGACAGTGCAGAGACCATCGAGTATGTTCCAGAATAGATGAATCTTTATTGATACATAGATCCATACGTAACCTCAGACCACAGCTAAAACAATGTACTTCGTATCCCAATCCAGTCTCAGGTCCCAAGTAGACAAATATTGTTCTAGCTAAAACTTTCGAAGTAGGTAATCCTTCCCTATCTTTAGGCCAATTTTTAAAAGTTTCCAATCGACTGCCACCATCACAATAGTCAGGCAAGAAGACAGGAAAATTGTATTGTATGAACTTGGACTTCTCAGTCCCTCGAACGATTCTTGCTGTGTCGAAGTAATCCCTCTTCTTCGTGGCTATCGTCTTGGAACCGTTTTTTTTTTAATACCAATGTGTCTGTACGGCAACGTGAAGTGGTTGGAAAGTAGCACTCGCTTCTGGTTCACGATTTGATACAGTTTTTCTAAAGGTCAACTGACGATTTGGTGTGTGACTAAACGTACAATCTTGTGTGGATCGTAGGTGGTCACGTTAAAATGTTGATCCTCTCCAGACTGCAAGTGTTCTTTCAAAGTTCCAAAGTTCACCACTTGACTGGTGCGATAATTGAGAACCAATCCTTTCACTTTACACTCCGTGTGCACTTCTCCTTGTTGGTCCTGATATTCGTAGCCGTAAGTTTTGGGACCGCCGCTAGCAAAACTTAGAATCTTGTCGTTGGGGTGATCCTCCGTCCAGGCTCCTAAACGGTCTCCTTCGATGTCAGGGTGACGGTGACCCAGGCGATCGATGTAAATGCAACTGTCCGTGTCAAAATACAGCACACGATCTGTTCATTGGTGTAAAGCTTCATACAATTTTAAGCACGCATGGGCTGTCACGTAGGCCACAATGATGACATTTCCAAATTCGTCGGCTTGTACAAAGGCCAGTTATTCTTCGTAATTGACCAAGATCAAGTCATCACGAAGGACGTCCACGTGTTTCATGTATTTAGTTTTGTCGTTAATCATCTGGAAGTAGATGAAATGTTCTGTCAAACATTCCGTCTTTTGTAAACACGGATGTTGTGCCATTTTGCCCCACAAGCAATTTAACATCACTTTGGCAAACGATCGCCTTCCCTCGTTTTTCTCGATGTGGTCCAAAGTGATGCCTTTCTGCTCCAAGTATTTCTCTTTGAATTTCTTTTGGTCTTTGGGAGTTTGGCACCAACAAGGACAGCCAAGAGGTCTGCAAAAATTCCTTTCTGAGTCTCGTCACCCTTTTGACACTGTTCTGTCTTGGGAAAGTGGTAAATTTCGTACACTTCTAACAATTGGTATCCCAGGTCCAGAGCTTCGAACAATTCCACGCAATTTAACATCACTTTGGCAAACGATCGCCTACCTCCGTTTTTCCTCGATGTGGTCGAAAGTGATGCCTTCATGCTCCAAGTATTTCTCTTTGAATTTCTTTTGGTCTTTGGGAGTGTGGCACCAGGAATGATAGCCACGAAGTCTGCGAAAATTCCTTTCTGAGTCTCGTCACCCTTTTGGTACTGTTCTGTCTTGGGAATGTTGTAAATTTCGTACACTTCTAACAATTGGTATCAAAGGTCCAGAGCTTTGAACAATTCTACGCTGACCCACGTTCCTGTCAAGCCGCGTTCTTCCTGGGTGTGCTGACAATGTTGGTCTTGGTTGCACGTTTCGGCACCAGTACGGCAGAAGGGAAACATCAGTTTTCCTTGTCAATGGTGAGGTAAAACAGGATGATACAAGCCCGTGAGAGAAAAGACTTTACATTTAATCAATCCCTCGTATTGTCGAATGTTTTCCACGTCGATGTGTTCCGTCAGTAATTGTGGATGCCCTGCGGGAAAGTGACAAAATTTGCACACGTAAGGATACAGTGAACACACGTCCAAGTATTTGATTTCTTCTCCTTTCTCCTCGTCGGGTTGGTAAAGCAAACAGGTGGCATTCGTCACTCCTCCATACAAACTGCCCCACGGGTCCAGACGGTCCACCAACTCGTATGATGCATTTAAACTCGGGATCGGTTTTCAACGGTGATCGTACTCGTGTTCCCACATTTCCGCCACTTGGTATCCTTGCTGTTCTAACTTTAAGCGCCGCTGACAAGTAGCCTCGTACAAGTCGTCCATGGTACGTTGTAACAATTCATTTTTAGTGTATCGTTGAGGGTAGCAAACTGGACATCAGTGAAATAAGGAACCGTTAAACTCGTACACGATCTGAGGGTTTTCTAAGTCAGAGCCATCCACCGAATACGTTCCGATAGTCTTTTCGCCTTCTCCGTTTCTGGCATGTTGGATCCATTTGTCTTCCTTGTCACACAAGTAATGTAGCCAGCGTAGGGCTTTGACCGGGTAATGACGTTTGACAAAGTTCGTCGTTTGAGGGCAGATGACAGCCAGGGTCTTCTCGGGCATAAATAGATTGCGGTTCACTAAGGAACACGCTTTGGCAATGTGCAGACTTTTTCAAAGGATCGATCCCTCCCTGCTCCATGAATAATTCTTGAAATTTTCCACAGCATCGCCTTAAAATATCCACGTCGGAACGACAATACTTTAACATTTCTTCCTGAAAGTCGAACGGATCCAAGGCGTGAATGTGGTACCAAGCGTAAAAAGCTTCTCGTTGTTCGGTACGCATGTTGTCGGGGTCGTAGTAGTGAGCATCAGGCAAATAAGGCAGAACGGTGTGTTGATTGGCTTCGGTTTTAAAAAAGTACGGAAAATAGCCTTTGGCCATTTCTGTCATTCCAAATGTTGTAGGCATTCAGCTCAAAGGCATTGCCAAGTAAGTCATCGAATCTTTAAACTGCACTTGTTCCACATGCATGTAGATGATTTTGGCTCCGTTCAAGTTGACTTTAGGGTGTTCGGTAGTTTGTTCCGTATAGTATTTCAGAAGAAACTGTCCATCGTATCCCGAGAAATTGTGAGCCATCACCGTGGCAAAGCGATGGCTATCTTCATAACGCTCGATGTCTTCTTGGCTCCACGTCTCGTCGATAGGGTCTAAGATCCATTGATCAACATCGGTCAGCGTGTTAGGTCCTCGAAAGATTTTTTCACGTCCTCCAGGAATCTTGCTACAATGGGGGCAATCGCAAATGATAGGTTCTTGGATGCACTTCTCTCACAGCTCGGTGAGCCACGCAGAAATTAGGAATGTGAATGCCAGTCTCTTGCATGCATTCGAAATCAAAAAAGATGAAATTGCCTTTCTTCTTGTGGTCATCTTTTTTCTCCTGTTTGAATGGTATTTTTGAATGTAGCATTCGTGTTCCAAGTCCACGATTTGGTACATATGCCTTGCCCACAAGCAGAACATTTCAGGATTTGACAAGCACTTTTCTGCTGTGAATCTTGTGTCTTGAGATGTTGCTTTTAACAGGTAGGGCTGACAAAAGTGCACTGACAAGCTGAGCAATGCACTCGTCAAGGCAGTGTTTAGAGGTCAATCAATCCACAGTGCTTGTGTTGCTCTCGATTGTTATAGCCATAGTCACATCTCTCACAATAATAGCTGTATCCCAGGAATCCTGCGATACTGGTAATGGCATCGAAATGTTTATCGTGATGATAGACGTGAAAGTATTTTCCGTCTTTGAAATTTTTGTCTCGAAACAACAGAGGTCCACGCACTTCTTGAGGGTGTACTTTCAAGGTGTAGCGTGGAGCTAAGACGTCCTGCAATTTTTGCATTTGTGTGTGCCTTTAGATAGCCCCGCTTGCTGTAACAGGAGTTCTGCTTCTCATCGTTGTTTGGCTCGGACTGATTGTCGAATAGTTTGCCAGGCTCTTTTCCATTCTGCAGTTTCGTTCATGTCGGCATGCGTTCTTCCCACCACGATGGCACGGGCTAAACACATCTTGTTTTGAGTGTTCTTAATTTAGATGATGCTGCGCTTCATGCTGCGAAGGTCTCCCACCAGTAACACCTTTTTGCATTGTCCATTCCCTTGGGGATGAGAAAAGTGGGCCATGTACAGTGTTGCTTTTCCATCAAAGTTGTGAAACTTGTCGTTGGGCTGCTGAACTTGTTGAATCTTGTCGATCACTTTGGAAGGTGTCAATTCTGATGGCCTGCTAAACTCGATCCAAACGGGGGACTTCAGACTGTTATGATAAAGAGAAAGTATCAAGCGATTGTCTTCTTTGGCTTGACATTGTCTTTTGATTGTGGTTAACAAAGAATCCCACACATCGGTGATGAACTCTTCTGCATTCTCCAGCGGTACGTCGGACTCGGAATCTTTAAACTTCACCGTGTACGTGTAGGCCGTGGTTCTCAATTTTCTAGAGGAGCGTTTATCCGTCTCTCTGATGTGGTAGTACTTTTCAGGGTTTACTGGTGGTGGACTTTGGTTTGCTGTAGACTCTCTGGGTCTGGATTTTGGTTCACTCATGTCATCTTCGAAATCGCTGGCGTGAATTTGAGCCAAGACTTCAGGTACTGTTCGAGGCAATAGGTCACGAGTAATGTAGTGGGATAGAAGAGCGTCAATGGGACTTCTATGTTAAACTAGGGGGGTTGTACCCTGACGACAATGGGAATTTAACATGGGAATTTTTACATGGGTGGGACTGTATAGCGTCAAGATTTATAGCGTCAAAAGCACACCCTGGGACGATATAGCGTCAATGGGAATTAGCATTACAGACACCCCCTGGGCACGTTTACGGACACACGATTTATAGCCTCAAAAACACACCCTGGAATTGTATAGCCTCAATGGGAATTTTGTATAGCGACTAGCACACCCTGGGATAGTATAGCTCAATGGGAATTTTGTATAGCGACAAGAGGAATGGAACAGGTAGGGTGACGTCACGGTACTGGACAGTTGCAACAATGTAGCAAGGACCGTGACGTCATGCCACCTGTGTCATTTCTATATACAAACACGAATCATTTGCGTTCGTGTTTGTGTATAGCAAGTACCGTGACGTCATGCCACCTGTGTCATTTCTATATACAAACACGAATCATTCGCGTTCATGTTTGTGGATATTATAACTCTCTATACACAAGCCATCAGCCAATCAACAGTACTAAAAACAGCAACTATAAAAAATCAGCCACTGTTTCGTAGGCTGATGGCTTATACCAAATTACTTAAATACATAGAATCACGAACCATTCGTGTTCTACATCAATTTAATTCCTTAACTCCTAGACACTTGCAACAATGTAGCAAGTACCGTGACGTCATGCCACCTGTGTCATTTCTATATACAAACACGAATCATTCGCGTCCGTGTTTGTGTATAGCAAGTACCGTGACGTCATGCCACCTGTGTCATTTCTATATACAAACACGAATGATTCGCGTCCGTGTTTGTGTATAGCAAGTACCGTGACGTCATGCCACCTGTGTCATTTCTATATACAAACACGAATCATTCGCGTTCATTTTGTGAATAGCAAGTACCGTGACGTCATGCCACCTGTGTCATTTCTATATAAAGTTTGAATCATTCGCATTCGTGTTAGTGAATAGTATAGTATAGTATAGTATCTTTTATATATTCGCTTTTTTTCCCATAGATTGATGAACATCAATCTATCATACACAAATTATAAAATCGAGTAACAAAATTTTTTAGGTAAGAGAATAATGTTTCGGGGAGTTAAATATAAATTATACAATCGAATAAAAAAAATGTTTAGGCAAGAAAGAATAAATCTTTTCGAGGCAGTGGAGTGGCCCTGAAAAGGGCCTTTGGTTTTCTTCTTTGTCTTCTTCTAAGTTCTTCTATTCCTCCACCAACTTCTTATTTTCTGTCCTACACTTTTTTCTTCTTCTCATTCTTTTCCTCCTCCTGTCTTTCCTTCTCCTCCTCCTTTTCCTGTTTCTTCCTTTTTTCATTTTCTTCTTCCTTTTCTATTTTTTCGTTCCACTCCCTCATCCTCATTTTGTCTTCTAAATCTTCCCTTTCGTCCTTTTCAATTGTAATCATCTCATTTAATATCTCCTTTCCTCTCTTTAAATTGTTGATTTCCATAGCCAATCTGTGCGGACTATAAGCCCCAAGCTGCATGCTAAGTAGCATCTCCTCCACCATGCCTAGTGTGTCTACCACCTCCTGCGATCTTATCATTCTCTCCATGTTGCTAGCCATTTTTTATATTCAGCGTTGAATGGTGCGAATGACTGACTGAAGGATTATAGTCGCTTGTGCACTTAAGCGCTTTTGCGACTGGTTATATCCCCGGGCTGGGCCCTTGGCCCCGGGCTGGGCTCTTGGCCCCGAGCTGGGCCATGTGGTGCGAATGACGAACTCTATGCTTTTATATACTTCAAGCACGGACGTGAACGAAAACATCCCTTACACTCACTTCACATATTATTTTCTATCCACACCAACGAATGAGAAAGCATAAAACACACACCTATTTACTATCTACACCAACGAACCCGAATGCATAAAACACACACACACATATATTATCCACACCAACTAGCGCGAATGCATAAAACACACCTATTTACTATCCACACCAACGAACCCGAATGCATAAAACATACCATATTTATTATCCTCAGCAACGAATGAGAAAGTATAAAACACACACCTATTTACTATCCACACCAAGGAACGCGAATGCATAAAACACACACACATATATATCATCCACACCAACGAACGAGAATGCATAAAACACACCCATATCTACTATCCACACAAACGGGAAGAGAAGAAAAACATACCCATATCTACTATCCACACAAACGGGAAGAGAAGAAAAACCACACCCATATCTACTATCCACACAAACGGGAAGAGAAGAAAAAACACACCCAACTCTACTATCCACACAAACGGGAAGAGAAGAAAAACATACCCATATCTACTATCCACACAAACGGGAAGAGAAGAAAAACCACACCCATATCTACTATCCACACAAACGGGAAGAGAAGAAAAAACACACCCAACTCTACTATCCACACAAACGGACGCGAACTTTTAAACACACCATACTTACTATCCAAACAAACGGACGAGAACGCATAAATGCACACACATATACTATCCACACCAACGAACCCGAATGCACAAAACATACACCTATTTACTATCCACACCAACGAGCGCGAATGCATAAAACACGCACTTATTTACTATCCACACCAACGAACCCGAATGCATAAAACACACACCTATTTACTATCCTCACCAACGAATGAGAAAGCATAAAACACACACCTATTTACTATCCACACCAACGAACGAGAATGCATAAAACATACCATATTTATTATCCTCAGCAACGAACCCGAATGCATAAAACACACACCTATTTACCATCCTCACCAACGAATGAGAAAGCACAAAACACACACCTATTTACTATCTACACCAACGAATGAGAATGCATAAAACATACCATATTTATTATCCTCACCAACGAATGAGAAAGCATAAAACACACACGTATTTACTATCCACACCAACGGACGAGAATGCATAAAACATACACACTATACTATCCTCACAAACGAATGCGAACGCAAACACACACACACACACACACACACACACACACACACACACACACACACCACCGGAGATACCACCCCTAGTGATTGCTACCAAATCATTGACAGGAGCAAGTCCAGAAGTAGGCCTTGGCCGTGGCAAAGGCTTAAGGCAGTTAAAACGGATTGCTTCTCGTTCCTGAGATTGTTTTCTGAAAAAATACCCAATGGCCCTTTTCAGGGCCACTCACTTCTTTCGAAAAGAGATACTAATTCATTTTGCTAAAATCAATTAAAACTCAAAATCCCTTGTTTGCTCAATGATGTACGTGTGTGAGTGTAGGTCCTTAATATTCTAAACAATCAAAACCAAGAGACACTTACGTTTTTTCAGTCTGGTCTATTCTGTTACAAATTTTTACAATCCAATATCACAACACAATATAACACAACACCTTTTTAAAAAGTTCATAGACTTCTTCTTTGTCTTTTTTCTTTCCTCTCTCTGTTTCTTAAATTTCTTCACTTTCACAGTTTTTTCCTCCTCTTCTTCCTGACTTTTTTCTCGTCTTCTTTTCTTTTCTGTATTCTCTTTCTGAACGTGACGGGGTTCTTCCTTTGCCGAGAGCACCTCTTTTCTTCTTCCTCCTCCTGCTCCTGTTCTGTCTTAGGACACTCTGAAGATCAATGTCCTTTCTCTTTACAATGATAACAGGTATCTTGACTCTTGTCTCTTTGACACTGGTCTTGCTTTTTTGACGGTCTGGACATTCTGTAGCCCAATACCCTTTCTTCTGACAGATATAGCAAGTCTCTTTACTTTTATCTCGAAAGGAGGGAGAGTTGTCCGTCGGCTTGTCTGAAGAAAGGTTTCTTATGAACCTCGCAAAGCTCTGATCAGAAGTTCGATCTGTGTGGGTTCTTCCATTGTGTTGATCGGCTTGAGAGCGAAATGAATATTGAGAGGGAAGGCACCAGCACTTTATATATACACTGAGTCTGACATGGATATATAGGGGTCCGTGGCGTTTCAAATGTAGTCATTTAAATTTTTCAGTCAAGATCAAACGATCGCAACATTTCGTAAAGAAAGGAGAAGAAAGTAAGAGGCAGAAACGTGATTTATCGCCTCGCACAGTAGCTGAAGTCTTGGCTCAAATTCATGCAAGCGATTTTGAAGATGAGATGAGTGAACCAGAATCTAGGCCCAGAGAGTCTACACCAAACCAAAGTCCATCACCACCAGTAAACCCTGAAAAGTACTTCCACATTCGAGAGACGGACAAACGCTCCTCTAGAAAATTTAGAACTACGGCCTACACGTACGCGGTGAAGTTTAAAGATTTCAAGTCCGACGTACCGTTGGAGAAAGCAGAAGGGTTCATCACTGATGTGTGGGATTCTTTGTTAACTACACTGAAACGGCAATGTGAAGCCAAAGAAGACGATCGCTTGAGACTTTCTATTCATCACGACAGTTTGAAGTCCCCCGTTTGTATCGAGTTTAGCAGCCCAGCAGAATTGACACCTTCCAAAATCATGGACAAGATTCAACGCGTACAACAATCCAACGACAAGTTTCACATCACCGACGGAAAAGCGACACTGTTCATGACCCACGTGTCTCTTCCCCAAGGGACAGGACATGGCAAAAAAAGGTGATCTTGGAAGACAATCTTCGCAGCATCAAGCGCAACATCGTTCAGATTAGCAACCCTCAAGACCAGATGTGTTTAGCCATCGTGGTGGGACGAACGTATACCGACAAGAACGACACGGCAGAATGGAAAAGAGCCTGGAAAACTATTCAACAATCGGACAGAGCCAAACAACAAAGAGATGCAGAACTCCTGTTACAGCAAGCAGGGCTGTCCAAATACACACCCTGCGGCATTCCTGAAATGCAAAAATTGCAAGACGTCTTAGCTCCACGCTACACCTTGAAAGCGCACCCTGAAGAAGTGCGCGGACCTCTGTTGTTTCGAGGCAAAAATTTCAAAGACGGAAAATACATTCACGTCTATCATCACGATGAACATTTTGATGCCATTACCAGTATCACTGCATTCCTGTCATACGGTTATAACTGTGAGAAATGTGACTATGGCTATAACAATCGAGAGCAACACAAACATTGCTGATCGAAATGTGCGGGATGTTTAGTCTCTAAGCCCTGTTTGGACCAAGGGCAAGAGCGAGTGCATTGCCCAGCTTGTCAGCGCACGTTTGTCGGCCCTACTTGTTACCAACAACATCTGAAAACGCAAGGTTCACAGCGGAAAAGTGCTTGCCAACTCCTGAGATTGTGCCCTACTTGTGGACAAGGCATACGTACCAATAATGCCAAGGCTCACGTCTGTTCAGGAAAGAAACGATGTCACATTTGTCGCCAAATCGTGGACCTCGAACACGAATGCTACATTCAGAAATACCATTCCATACAGGAAGAAGATGACCACAAGAAGAAAGGGAATTTCATCTTTTCCGATTTCGAATGCATGCAAGAGACTGGCATTCACATTCCAAACTTCTGCGTGGCTCATCGAGCGTGTGAGAAGTGCATCCAAGAGCCTATCTTGACTCATTGCCCTCACTGTAGCAAGATTCCTGTAGGACGTGAAAACATCTTTCGGGGACCGAACACATTGGGTGATTTTGCCCAATGGATCTTAAACCCTATCGACGAGACGTGGGGCGAAGAAGACATCGAACGTTACGGAGATTGTCATCGCTATGCCACGGTGATGGCTCACAATTTCTCGGGATACGATGGACAGTTTCTTTTGAGATACTATACGGAATAAAGTACCGAACGTCCTAAAGTGACTTTGAACGGAGCCAAAATCATTTCCATACAAGTGGGCTAAGTGCAGTTTAAAGATTCGATGAGTTACTTGGCAATGCCTTTGAGTCACATGCCTAAAACGTTTGGAATAACAGAAATGGCCAAAGGCTATTTCCGCACTTTTTCAATACCGAAGCCAATCAGCATACCGTTCTACCCCATTTGCCCGAAGCTCACTACTACGACCCCGACAACATGCGCACCGAACAACGAGAAACTTTCTACGCTTGGTACCACGCTCACGCCTCGGGCCCTTTCGACTTTCAGGAAGAAATGTTAAAATATTGTCGTTCCGACGTGGACATTTTACGGCGTTCCTGTGGAAAATTTCGAGAACTGTTCATGGAACACGGAGAGATCGATCCTTTGAAAGAAGCATGCACCATTGCCAAAGCGTGTTCCTTAGTGTACCGCCAACGATTGATGCCCGAAAACACCCCGGCTGTCATAAGTCCTCAAACGACGAACTTTGTCAAACGTCATTACCCCGTCAAAGCCCTACGCTGGTTACATTACTTGTGTGACAAGGAAGACAAATGGATCCAACATGCTCGCAACGGAGGAGGCGAAAAAGCCATCGGAAGATATTCAGTGGATGGCTGGGACTTAGAAAACCCCAAGATCGTGTACGAGTTTAACGCGTGCTTATTTCGCGGATGTCCTATCTGCTACCCTCAATGTAACACTAAAAATCTGTTTTTACAACGGACTATGGACGACTTGTACGAGGCCACTTGTCAGCGACGCTTGAAGTTAGAAGAGCACGGATAACAAGAGGTAGAAATGTGGGAACACGAGTACGATCAGCGATTGAGAACCGATCCCGAGTTTAAGCGCATCGTGGAAAGTTACAAGCTGGTGGATCCACTGAACCCAAGGGACAGTTTGTACGGAGGACGGACGAATGCCACCTGTTTGCTATACCAAGCCGACGAAGAGAAAGGAGAGGAAATCAAATACTTGGACGTGTGTTCTCTGTATCCGTACGTGTGCAAATTTTGTCACTTTTCCGCAGGGCACCCACAATTGCTGACGGAACACATCGACGTGGACAATATTAGACAATACGAAGGATTGATCAAATGTAAAGTCTTGCCTCCCACGTACTTGTACCATCCCTTTTTACCTCACCATTGCCAAGGAAAACTGATGTTCCCTTGTGCCGTACTTGTGACGAAACGTGCAACCAAGACCAACCTTGTCAGCACACTCAGGAAGAATGCCCCTTGACGGGAACGTGGGTCAGCGTGGAATTGTTTAAAGCTCTGGACTTGGGATACCAACTGTTAGAAGTGTAAGAAATTTACCACTTCCCCAAGACAGAAAAATACCACAAAGGCGACGAGACTCAAAAAGGAATTTTTGCAGACTACGTGAATGCCATTTTGAAACTGAAACAAGAAGCTAGCGGCTATCCTTCCTGGTGCGACACTCCCGAAGACCAAAAGAAATTCAAAGAGACCACATCGAGAAAAACGAAGGAAGGTGATCGTTTGCCAAAGTGATGTTGAATTGTTTGTGGGGTAAAATGGCACAACGACCGTGTTTACCCAAGACGGAGTATTTGACAGAACCTTCCCGCTACTTCCAGATGATTCACGACAAAACTAAATATATGAAATACGTGGACGTCCTTCGTGAGGACTTGATCTTAGTAACGAAGAAGAACTGGACTTTGTAGAAGCCGACGAATTTGGAAATGTCATCATTGCGGCTTACGTGACAGCCCATGCTCGCTTAAAACTGTACGAAGCTTTAGTACTGTTAGGAGATCGTGTGCTGTATTTTGACACGGACAATTGCATCTACATCGATCGCCTGGGTCAACCTCTCCCTGACATCGAAGGAGATCGTTTAGGAGCATGGACGGATGAGCATCCCGACAAGATTCTAAGTTTTGCAAGTGGCGGTCCCAAAAATTACGGCTACGAATACCGGGACAAACATGGAGAAGTGTACACGGAGTGCAAAATGAAAGGACTGACTCTCAATTATCGCACCAAACGAGTGGTGAACTTTGGCGTCTTGAAAGAAGCCTTGCAGTCTGGACAGGATGGAAATTTTAAAGTGACCACCCACGAACCGCACAAGATTGTGCGTTTACCCACACACCAAATCGTCAGTCAACCCTTGGAAAAAGTTTATCAAATCGTGTACCAGAAGCGAGTACGGCTTCCCAATCACTTCACTTTACCGTACGGTCACGCTGGTATAAAAAAATGGTTCCAAGACGACAGTCACCAACAAGAAGGATAACTTCGACACAGCAAGAATCGGGTGAGAAACCCAGAGAACTCCAAGTTCAAACCATACCATTTTCCTGTTTTCTTGCTTGACTATTGCAGTTGTGCCAGTCGATTGGAAACGTTTCAAAAATGGCCCACAGATAAGGAAGGATTACCTACTGCGAATGTTTTAGCAAGAACAGGGTTTGTCTACTTGGGACCTGAGACTGGATTGGGATACGAAGTACAGTGTTTCAGTTGTGGCCTGAGGTTGCGTATGGATCGATGTATCTATAAAGATTCAGCTATTCTGGAACATACTCAATAGGCTCCACACAGTCCTTACCTTTCTATGGCATTTCCACCCATCACACTACGGTTCAGGTATGACGGTACCTTAAAGAAGGTAGTACCATTGTTAAAGAAGAAGAAAAGGAAGACTTCCAAAACTAGTCATAAAACAGGAACGATGTACGCTCGAGACTTCATTACGACTAGTATAAAAAGGGACAACGTCCAAGACCGATATTTTATTGTCACTACAAACGCCAAGCAAGAAAGATGAATCCTTTCACACAGCAAGTATCAAGCAAGAGCAAACGCGAGTACGATGCTGTGCCTTGCGATGGCAGGGATGCCGTACGCTATGACCTCAGCGATTCAGTACCTCACCATGGAAATTTTGCTACGACTGTACCTACCATGGAAAGTGATGCTGTGCGTGTCAAACCTGATGGATGCGAAAGCGATGCCACTTGTCATCGTACACCTTTTCACTTTACTGGTTTTCATGGTGGATGTCATCCTTATGAAACCATCTGGTTACCACCCTACGGATGTCATGTAAAACTGAGCAAACTACTGCATATTTCACCGTACCCTCATCGAATTCAACCTGTGAAAGACGAATATTCGTTCCCTGTGCGTTTGCCTGAATACTGCGACTTTGAAAGTCGGATCCAAACCTTCCGAGGAAAATGGCCAAAATATCTGGGAGAACCTACCCCGAAGAATTAGCTAGAGCCGGATTTATCTACTTGGGCAGAGAGGATAAAGTCAAGAGCTTCAGTTGCGGTGTGTCACTTCACGAGTGGGAACAGAAAGATTGCGCTTACCTGGAACATGCTCGATGGTCTCCAGATTGTCACTACCTACCTTTAGTGGCACCTCGTCATTGAAGTGGGCCTACCATGTCGTGTAAGAAACCAGCTACGTGGCTAGGAGTCAAACATTGGACAACCCCTAGACAAGTATTTAAATCCCATGTAGAAAATAATCTTCAAACATTACCAAACGAATTGCAAGAGAAGATCTACAAGGACATTTGGCAGGGACTTGCCAGAGCCAAATCTCAATTAGTGACTGTAGAACTTTTGTGTCGAGAAATTCACAAGAGGAAATTGACCAAAGTCAACAAACAAGTCCGATTTCTCTGGATCAAGGGTGCGTTCTTCCTACTATTCCGCTTTAGACCATTTACATTTGAAAATTTTATTGACATTGTTGACCGTTTCCTGGAATGGCAGTGGTCAGAAATTACTCACTAAGTCCATTACTTTCGCTCTAGGAGAAGTCTTTGAGGTAAGAGAAAAGAGGTATTAAAACAGAATACTATGCCACTACCTTTATCATTTGTGATACAACAGATTCCGTGGATTGAAATCAATGACACTATTCAAACAGTGGAGGATTACCAACACCTATTACGAGAAATGTGTCCATTGAATTGGGGTCGACGTGTAGTGTGTGTCTTAGTGACTTGCTTTCTGGGATTTCGTTTACCAGCCGATTCCTTGTGGATTCTTTACGAAGAGTACATACCACTCCAAAAAGCATGAAAGTGGTCCCTTTAAATGTACACGAGAGATTCATTCTGCTCAAACCTTTGCGCTTTCATCTTGATACTTCCCAACCTCTACGAGAAAACAAGATTCGTCAACTTTTAGTCACTGAAGATGTGTACGACGACGTGTGCGTAGCTTGTGACTTACACCCTCACTGGAAAGATGTACGTGACTGGAAAAGTTAGGGTTTTGAGGCATGGACAAAAGAAGTGGCACACTATGCCAAAGATTTGTAATCTTAAAAATTTAAAACGTTCAGTGAAAAAAGTAACTTTTAAACAAGTGTTAGTGACAGTGCCAGAAGAAGAAGTCGTGACCGAGGAAAACCACTCTTTTCAGGACAGGACCGTGATCGACATCCCCGAAAGGCCATTCCGGGAGGACTCTTGTGTGACTGTGCCAAGGAGTGTAGAGACTCTCAGAACATTACACACTACCCCTACGATTTCATCTCTTGATCATCACAAATGTTGTACAGAGACTTGTTTATATTCCACTATGATCGTTTTGATGTGTCTTTTATTCATGTACTTAACCATTTGACTTTTATGGGGTTTTTTTGTCTTTCGTGTTATTCACATTTAAAGATGACAATAAACGTGTCCTGAAAAAAGTATAAAAACTCTTGTCTTGTCTCCTTCGTGTCAACACTGACATTTTCCTTGCACTGCTACTACTATGACTACCTCTACTGTCTTTGCTCCCTCTTCCTCCACTTTCAAAATCATCGACGCACACTTAGATCGTGCTAGTTGGGAAGCCTTGTATCTTCGACATCCCTTTAACATGATCATTGCTGGACCTAGCGGTTCAGGCAAAACCGAATTTCTCAAACGTTTGATCGAACATAAACATCATTTGATCGATCGTCCCCCTCAACGCATCGTGTGGTGTTACAAAGAGTGGCAATCGGCGTACAGCCTTCTGCGAGAAAGTCAAGGCGATTCCATTGTGTTTCTAGAAGACATTCCTGGCGAAGACGACGGGATCATGTCTGACCCTAGTCAAACTCATTTGGTTATTTTTGACGGCATGTTAGGAGAAGACGAAAAAGAAACTAAACTGTGGTTTACGCGCAAAGGGCATCATCATAATGCCAGTGTCATTTACATCACTCAAAATTTGTTTCAACAAAGTAAAGCCCATCGCACCATCAGTCTCAACGCTCATTACGAGGTCTTGTTTAAAAGCTTTAGAGATAAATCGCAAGTGCAAGTGTTAGCCAAACAGTTAGGAACGCCTTGGCTGACTCATGAGTACGACGATGCCACTCAAACCCCCCATGCCTATTTACTCGTGGATTTAAAACCCACCACTCCCGATTATTTGCGATTTCGTACCCATCTGTTTCACCACTGGTGCCAAGACGGTGGGTCTGTCGTGTACACGTCCCCGTCGTCGACATAACCACAACCACAACGGAATGGATATTCGCCTGAGACTCAATCTCAGCAGTGTCGCTTTCCATTTTATGGCTCATGCCAACGAGTACAGAACCATCATCCAAGAAGCCAGACTTTACGTGCGTCGCGTAGAAGTGTTACCTAAAGCGAGAAACGACATCAGTCAAACATTGAGCAGATCGACCGGCAAGTATCCGATACGACGTGTAGAAGTGAAAACATTCACCATTGCTGCTGGACTCCGATCCAAGATCGAAGATCATCTGTTCCAAGGACAGTTACCCAAACGTTTAATCGTTGGCATCGTCAGTAATGCAGCCCTCAACGGAGCCCACGATCAAAATCCTTTCCAGTTTAAGCACTACAGAGTGTCTAAGATCGAAGTCACTCGCGATGGCAAGACCTTGTGTACCAGACCCATCGAACCTACCTTTGCCCAGAAGAATTACTTGAGATCGTACTTGTCCCTTTACGAAGCTACCGGACAGCTCGGAACCAACACCAGTCACGGCATTTCGTACGAAGATTATGAAGGAGGTTACACTTTGTGGGCTTTTGATTTCACTCCAGAATAAAGGCAGCGACGAGGGACATTTCCACCCTATAAAATCTGGTCAACTGCATGTGGAACTTCAGTTTGCAGAAGCTCTCACCGAGACGGTCAACGTCATCTTGTATGCCGAATTCGACAATACCATCGAAATCAACAGTTTGAGAGAAGTCATTCTAGACTATTAGAAACAATGGAAGACTCCTATCCCTCATTGAACGATAGAGAATCTTTGGACATGGAATGGGAGGATAGCGTGAAAACAGAACCCCAAGACCAAGACAAAGAGGACGAGGTAGTGGTCACGTCCAGATGGTCAGAACAAGAACAACATTTAGTGTCCTGTTTTGCTAAACACCTGGCGAATGCAATTACGGAATTGAGTAAGAAATATTGTTATGGTTGTCAAAACGATCATCCCAGTCAAAATCAACACGATAAATGTATGATGATGAATCAAGAGGAAAAATTGGACGAGTATCTGGACGACGCTTGGAGTCTCATCTCGGAAGAAGAAGTGCTGCATGAGTGGTATAAAGGCTTGCGTGATCATTCCTGCCCTCCCCTGAGTACTCTAGAGATCTATCGCATCGAAGCTCTCTTAGCCCCGAGTGCGGAGACAAGGCGAAGAAACGGCTACTTGACAGAGCGTTTCAAACGAAAAGTCAGAATTGAATTGATGACTTATCATTACCTGTGAAAAAAAATAGCACAGCAAAAAATGGATACCTGGGAACTTTATTACTTTTTGAACAATATTTCGTACACTGCTTCTTGGAATCCTGTCGCGTGCGCTAAAGATGAACTACCTCATCGCAAACCTCAAGACCATCAAGCTTATTTCATCAACACGGACGACAGTCATCTCCCAGGAACTCACTGGGTTGCCATCTACTTCCCTCAATTGGATTGCGTGGAATATTTTGATTCGTATGGATTACCCGCTTTAGAAGACGATATCATTGACTTTATGAGAAGAAATGCCCAGACGACACGATTCAATAATGTGAAATTACAAGGCACAGATTCCATGGTGTGTGGACAATATTGTGTGTATTTTCTTCATCAACGCAGTCTTGGATATCCTTTAGAACATTTCGTGACTTATTTTTGATCGTCACTTTTCTAGAAACGATGAGAAAGTAGATCGATGGTTTTGTGACCATTATGGCTATCTTTTGTCTTTAGCTAGGAAACGTAGTGTACATCAATGTCCTCATGACTTCCATCAATGGAAATCTCACATGATTTCACAACGTTGTCAACCTTGTCAAAAATAATTTGTTTGATGTTATTGTGACTTTTTAGTGGTTAGTTGTTGGTTGAATAAAAAATGTTGTGTTTTGAAAAAATGTGTCTGTTGTTTGTTTTCAAAAAATTTTATCATTACAAATGCTCTTTGACTTCTCTCTATTCTTCACCATGACATTCGCTATCATAGCGTTCCGACACTAAAACCGAGTATGGTTTTATGCATTCGCGTTCGTTTGTGTGGATAGTAGATATGTGTATGTTTTATGCATTCTCATTTGGTGAGGATAGTAAATAGGTGTGTGTTTTATTCATTCGCGTTCGTTGGTGTGGATAGTAAATAGGTGTATGTGTATGTTTTATGCATTCTCATTCGTTGGTGTGGATAGTAAATAGGTGTGTGTTTTATGCTTTCTCATTCGTTGGTGTGGATAGTATATAATATATGAAGTGAGTATAAGGGATGTTTTCGATCACGTCCGTGCTTGACGTATATAACGCGGAACGCTAGTGAGTCTGGCTACCCATGTTGACTAGTCAACACCTATCAAGATGGAAGTATTTAACCAATTAAATGACAGTTGGTATTGGATGATGGACGGATTGTACATACTGGATAGGCTTGAAAAGGAATGGAGGTTCCCAGGCAGCCAAGACTTGGTGACCAGACTGAAAGTAGCCAGTTTTGACTTACAAGGGATGATAGTGGAGGAAGTGGAGAAGTTGAGAGGCTTTATACAACTTAAATATGTAAGAGTGGGAACTTTGAAACAAGTGATTGATATTGTTATAGAAATCAGATGTTATTTGGAAGACATATTCCATTTAACCGAGTGGCCTTCTGTCAAAAACGGCTTAGACGGATTAAAGAAAGGAGAAGAGATTATGAAAAAGGTAATGGGAGAAGAGGTGAAGAAAATCAAAGAGATATGGACAAAAGAGAGAAAGGAGAAGGAAAACCAAAAAAAGAAAGAGGACTTTGACAGACTGAATAAAAACTGGATGAAAATACAGCAAAAATTTAGAGCTATGGGACATCCAGACTGGATACCAGAAGAAGAAAAGAAAAAGAAGAAGAAAGGAATCATTGGAAAATTAAGAAGCTGGTGGAAGAACTGAAGACAATAGAAGCAAAAAACCAAAGGCACTTTTCAGGGCCACTCCACTGTCTCGAAAAGATATTATTCTTTCTTGCCTAAAAATTTGTTTTATTTGATTGTATAATTTATATTTAACTCTCCAAAACATTATTCTCTTACTTAAAAAATTTTGTTAGTAGATTTTATAATTTGTGTATGATAGACTGATGTTCATCAATCTACGGAAAAAAAGAGAATATATAAAACATACTATACTATACTATTCACTGACACGAATGCGAATGATTCAAACTTTGTATAGAAATGACACAGGTAGCATGACGTCACGGTACTTGCTATACACAAAACGGACGCGAATGATTCGTGTTTGTATATAGAAATGACACAGGTGGCATGACGTCACGGTGCTTGCTACATTGTTGCAAGTGTCTAGGAGTTAAGGAATTAATTTGATGTAGAACACGAATGGTTCGTGATTCTATGTATTTAAGTAATTTGGTGTAAGCCATCAGCCTACGAAACAGTGGCTGATTTTTTATAGTTGCTTCTTTTTAGTACTGTTGATTGGCTTATGGCTTGTGTATAGAGTTATCATATCCACAAATACGAACCCGAATGATTCGTGTTTGTATATAGAAATGACACAGGTGGCATGATGCCACGGTACTTGCTATACACAAACACGAACGATAATGATTCGTGTTTGTATATAGAAATGACACAGGTGGCATGACGTCACGGTCCTTGCTACATTGTTGCAACTGTCCAGTACCGTGACGTCACCCTACCTGTTCCATTCCTCTTGTCGCTATACAAAATTCCCATTGAGCTATACTATCCCAGGGTGTGCTAGTCGCTATACAAAATTCCCATTGAGGCTATACAATTCCAGGGTGTGTTTTTGAGGCTATAAATCGTGTGTCCGTAAACGTGCCCAGGGGGTGTCTGTAATGCTAATTCCCATTGACGCTATATCGTCACAGGGTGTGCTTTTGACGCTATAAATCTTGACGCTATACAGTCCCACCCATGTAAAAATTCCATGTTAAATTCCCATTGTCGTCAGGGTACAACCCCCCTAGTTTAACACAGAAGTCCCATTGACGCTATTCTCTCCCACTACACTACTGTCACGTTTCTGCCTCTTTCTTTCTTCTCCTTTCTTCACGAAATGATGTGAGCGTTTCTTCTTAAGTGCAAAAAGTGAAATGACTACATTTTCAAGGCCATGGTCCCCTTTATATCCATGTAAGGTGAGTGTCTTCCCTATATAAAGGGTCAGAGTCTTCCTCCAAGTATTCATTTCACTCTCAAGCCTACCAACACGATGGAAGAGCCAACATAGATCGAACTTCTGATCAGAGCTTTGATAGGTGTCATACGAAGGTTTTCTTCAGAGAAGCCGGCAGACTACTCCCCCTCCTTTCGAGGTAAAAGTCAAGATACTTGCTATATCTGTCAGAAGAAAGGGCATTGATCTTCAGAATGTCCACCGCGTCAAAGCAAGACAGAAAAAAGAGACAAAAGCCAAGATACTTGTTATCATTGTCAAGAGAAAGGACATTGGTCTTCAGACTGCCCTAAGAAACAACATGAACAGGAGGAAGAGAGGGGTTCCGAACAGGAAGAAGAGGTACCCTCCGAAAAGGAAGAAACCAGACACGTCCAGAAAAAGAAGAAAAGAAGACGAGAAGAAAGTAAGGAAGAAGTAAAAAAACCTGTTAAAGTGAAGAAATTCAAAAATGGAGAGAGTGAAATGACAAAGAAGAAGAAAATGAACTTTTTAAAGTGATGTGCTGTGAAATTGGATTGTAAATTTGTACCAGAGAATATACCAGAAAGAAAAAAGTAAGTAAAAGGTAAGTGTCTCTTGGTTCTGAGTTCTATAATAAGAACCTACATTCTCACACCCACACACGTCCATCATGGGGAAAAAAAGGGATATTGAGTTTTAATTTATTTTGGCAAACATTGAGTAATTTCTTTTCGAGCGAGAGACGGGTGGCCCTGAAAATTACCGTCGTGCGGGTTTTTTGTGGGGTTTTTTTTTTTTTTTTTTTACAAACTCAGGAACGGGAAGTAATGAGCTCTAACTGCCTTATCCCTTTGCCACGGCCAAGGCCTACTTCTGGACCTGCTACTGTCGATGATTTGGTCGAGATCACTAGTGTTGGTATATCAGGTGTAGTAGGTGTGTGGACGTGGTTGGACTGCTTGGCCCGGGAACTTCTTTTTCTTTTGGGTCGTATTAAAGAAGTCTGATACATTTGTTTCAGACTCCTGAAATCTGCCAAAATGTCTAAGAGTACTGTCACAGTTTGAATTTCACTGTCCTCCTTCTCCCCTAGACCTTGTTTCTTCTCTGCTTCTTCTTCTTCTTGTCGTTCTCTTCTTGCCTCTTCTTCTTCTCACTGTTGCCGTTGAATGAAAAGGCTTGTTCTGCTTCTTTCTGCTGTTGCAATAATTTCTCCAATTCTTCTTTCTGTCTCTGTTTAAAATCCTCTATGCTATGCCATAACTTCTCGTCTCCACGGCCGGTGCACCCCAATTCATCGTCTTCGTAGTTTTCCGTCATGTTTTAACTCTGCCGCATTGATTCACTGCACACAGACGCTAGCGTGCCTATTTATCACATAGTCGGTATACTTTGCCTACAGTGTGTGCATTTTCATATTTTTGATATTATACATGCGAACATATCACTTTATGTGATTCTGATGGGTCCAAATAAGCCCATGAAATTATTGTGCATTATTCTCTTTACTAATTGGCTTCAATCGTGGGAAAACTTTTTTAACCCCGCCTTCAGGAATTTTTGTTTTCATTGAACATTTTTTTGGCCGCCATTTTTTCATTCGACTCGCGAAAGGGAATTGTGAAAAAACGGTCTCGTCTGTTTCAATATTGCCAATTTACCCCCACAGGGGTTTGTTATGTCATGTATAACATATCATAACATGAAAAATGACAAAACCCCCAAGAGAAGAACAATAACAACAAGTAAAACTACCGGTAGATAGTAACGAGGCTGGGTTGGGGATGGATGGGCGGTATATCTGTAGCATGGAATCCACCCTATATACAAGCTTGGTTTAAATGTGAACTTACTGAAGTAAATAAATTCACCTTTGTTCACAGAAGAATGTAGACATAAATCGGTCTCCCCAACTGACAGAACTTTATCAAACCACAGCATATTTACGCGGTAAATATGTGATGCAAGTCCGACTCAAAAAAGAATTTGTTTACATCTTCTGTACAGTCTAATGTTCCAAATCAAATGCTGCAAATATCCGGTCACAAATACATTACATTAAATGTGAGTATTTCTGAATCCAGTAATCTTCTTTTCACAAAACTATCGCAACAATGTAATGTTTAGTCGTGTTTGGAATTTCAACGTAAACACTGTCACTGTGTTGTGTAGGCCAACTCAAACCGGTACTGTGCACCGTATCAAACAATGTGACATCACACGCATTGGACAATTTGTGTTGACAAATATTTGTCTTTTGTAAAATGTTCTGTTTATTTGGATGGACGATTATTCTTTGATTTATAATTATCAAAAATGTATGATATACTTTTACTATTTCGACTTTGCTTGGGACTATTTTTACGCACAACAAACGAAAGGTACAGCGTCTGTCAGAATGAACGAAATTATTCGTTCTTCTTTCTATCTATATAATTTCTACTGAAATAAAACTGCGACAAAAAGAATCTCAAATGGGTAATGATTTAATATTAAATTTATGAAATTCGTTAAATAATGTCCAGCTTTTTCTTGCCAAGGTTCGCAAAAGCTGGACATTATTCAGATCGTTTCATTAATTCAATATGAAATCGTTGCCCATTTGAGATCCTCTATATAGGAAATGTGACGTCACAGGCAGCTCTCTTCGGATTGGAAGACAAACTCCGCATTATGACTGAATTTTGTAACGCCTGTTAGGACTGGTGCAAGAACTCAATCCGTTTCGATCCGCTCTTCCACTATAAATAACCGCGGTTCACCTCATTCTTTTCGTGAAGGGTCTACTCCCACTCATGAGGGCTAAATTACATGTTGTTAAGGTATTAGCCAGTCCTAACACGAACACAAGATATCGTACGAAACAAATAATATATACATATAACATACACAGGACAATACTGATCCCTGGCAAGGATCACTATTGATAATTAAACTCCAAAAAACCAGCCAGGGTTGTGGAGTATTTTAACACTAGAATAGGGAGGTGTATAAACCCTAGAATCAAAATTTTGAAAAATTGAAATTCAATAAAATTAACACAAACAACACCTATACGATGGGGAAACATGAATATATAAAACCCATTGACTTTCGGCACTAGGGGGTTCCTCAAATGATGTTAATCTGAGAGGGACCACACCAATAAATATTGTTAAGGTATTAATAGTACCACAATCTGCCAGCTATAATTAAACATCACTCTATGAGCGAAGAAATGCTTGGGGGAAGTGGCACTGATTCCTTCCCTCACGAACAATTAAACAGCCTGCTGTGCAGGCATTAAACTGTCCCTCATGCCCGTATGGGCGAAAGCGACGTAAATTAAAAAGTCAAGACAAGTCATTCTTTTCTCGTCACAAGATGTGGACTAACGTAGAATCGTCTACCCTCCTATCGTCGATCCTGTTCAACCCGGATTATTCCATGTATGTCAAATCATCATGGACAATTACCCAGATGACTGATACAGCCCTTTGAAAACGAAGAATCTATGTGGAGAGGCAAGGCAGTCTGAAGCGAGTCTTAATCTATGGCCCAGAGGTCAGACGAAGTTTGAGGAAGAGAAGAAGATCCGTGCGATGCCCTCTATGTTAACTGAATGGTGTTAACAAAAAACCAAAGGCCCTTTTCAGGGCCACTCCATTGCCTCGATAAGATATCTATTCTCTCTTGCCTAACAAAATTTTTAGTTGATTTTTTGTGTGATAGATTTATGTTCATAAATCACTTTGTACACTATATAAGACGGTCATTCTTACGCAATCTTGCAGTCTATAACATCAGCAAATTATTTACCAAGTACATACAACTTGAATCTCCTTATATTGTTTAATATTTGGAACGAAGGTACCCTTCTTTAGATACATGTAATTTGTTCGGGCTCATGCAAAAATGCATATTTCATAGCGCTCACTTATCATGGCCCAGCATAAACATATATGAAGCCAAAATAATAATAAAACAGGCGTGCAAAAATGCTGATGTTTAAAACCAACTGACCTCGCAAAGTCACATACGTTAAAACAGCTCCAGTTGATCTGATTATTCAATAATTGTGGTCACTCATTGTCATATTAGACAAAATAAAACGAGAACAATCACAGATACCATTATTGAAAATCAGCAACTAGAAATACAAATTTTTATATAATAACTATGTTTAAGATTTACCTTTAATAAATGCTACGATCAAACACAACATTTAATTCATTCTGTTAAGTAGTAATTCATTTCCCGCGAATCTCATAAATTCCCAACTATTTTTTTTTTCAACACCATATAACGACACACTACGTGGACTATACGAAGCAATACAATGGTTCTCACTCGTATATGTGGTAAATTCAAGTTGTATGCACACTTAGAAATCATTTTTAAGACGGCAGTCGACATTATAAATTCTTTAGCAAATACGTAACTTTCTAATATTATTGTGCCCTAAAAAATCATTTTCGAATCTTTTCAATTCAATAATTATAGCTAAAGTTGTCTATTTATGCGTTGTACAAGAAATAAATCTTTTTCAACCATTCTGAAGTACTCTCAAATAATGTTAATTATATCAGGTGATCGGGTGATAACAGATAGTTTTTATTTCGACGTTATTGTTTAAGATGATTATAAAAATTAGAAAAAGACAAGAAATTGTAATCGTAGAATAATCTTACATCATTTAGAATATTCCATGGGTGTGCTGCTCCAAGAATAATCAATCGCTATGTAACCAAACGATTCAAAAATGAATTCGGTGCCTATCGCCAAACATGATGACTATACAGTAACAATGTCTTACAGATGCAATGCCCAGCATGTACATAGTCGGTCTCCGGTACGCCTGGCGGGAAATCTCCGTTCGACCTTAAAAACTGTGCGGTGTATAACAAGGAAAATAGCCTGCCCGCTTCGCCTTACATCAGTATCGATCTGATTCGCTGAAAGTATTAACGAAAAATTAGCATCAACTAAAAAACTATATACATTTTTCAACTGAATTTCTGTCACAAAATAGTGTGTGTGTGTGTGTGTGTGTGTGTGTGTTCCTTTACGATTAAAAATTTGCCATCGCAAAAATTTGGATGTGAATATACCAAAATCGATTCGATAATGTTATAAAAGTCTTACACAATTTAAGCAGTACAACCCACGATTTGGACTGGCGTTACGATATGTAAAACTGGTGCTGGTAAATTCTCTCTCTCTCTCTCTCTCTCTCTCTCTCTCTCTGGTTTGATGCACGATGTCTCTAGTTTTAGACATTCTAATTCGAGGATGAAAATTGAACCAGTAAAAAATAAATGGGTTCGCGATAATTTCGCACATGGTTCTTAAGAAGATCTCCACGTCTTTGGAGAAATAAACATATAGCGTCACAGCACCACTGCGCTGGTTGGCAAAATCAAGATCAGTTCAGAGCAGCAATTATACATAGTGTTTCTAAACTACACGCCTTAATCAAAATTGTTCGAGCTACACTGGTGAATTTATAAATCGGAAGCTTTCGTTATACTTTCGAACAGATAAAGGAACCAACTGTTTGTTGTGACAAATGGTAATGCTTATATATATATATATATATATATATATATATATATATATATATATATATATATATATATATATATATATATATATATATATATATATATATAATATATATATATATGTGTGTGTGTGTGTGTCTGTGTGTGTGTGTGTGTGTGTGTGACCCATTGTGATCGATTACTTGTGTACTTAATTTTTGCAAAAACTTGATTGTACCACACTCTCCATAAAAAAACAAACATATAAATTAAAAAACAAACACTGAATTTAAAGTTTATTTAATTGGTTTAAATTTTTGTTGATAATGGAGTATGTATTGATACGGAAGATCCCCACCCAACACCACTCATTGTTTTTATGCACCTGTCAAAATTACAATTTCGATCGAGATGTTAGACTGTACCATAATAAAATATATTAAGGGAGGTAACAGATCGGAGTGAGAAAGTTCCCTGCTAGTACGGCTTACTTCCCTTGACATAAAAAAAAAAAAATTAAAAAAAAAAAATTCTTTTTTTTTTATTACTTAATCTTCAATCTTCGATGTGAAAAGGTCATATATGATACACATCGCTGATTGACTAAAGTCAATATCTGACTGTATCGCGCATCGAAAATGAATATAAATAGATGTACAGTTATGATCTGTTTGGAGAATTAAACCTGTGATTAGATTCGTAAAGTTTGTAGTTAAACACAAAAGATACTATCCCTGATTTATAAATGTCTAAAAAGATACTGATGCAGGTTTAATAACACTCAGGAGAAATAAGAACATAAGCTAATATTAGCCCAGGCTTGATTTACATAGGCAAATCATAAACCTGTATTTAAATAGGATTTTTTTTTTTTTTAAATTTAAATTACCAATTAATTAGAGCTTAAAAAGAGTTATAAAAGATGCAACGTGCACAAATAGTCAAAATAAAAGAGCTCGTCTACGATGAACCAATTCTTTCGACGACTTGTCTTATAAAAATGCAATCTTTCGACGACTTGTCTCATAAAAAGGCCATTTATTTTGACGACTAGTCTCATATAAAGGCAAATTTTACGACGACTTATCTCATACAACATGCAAATTCTTTCGACAACTTGGCCCAAAAAAGGCAAATTATTTTGACGACTTGTCTCACATAAAGCCAGATTCTTTTGAAGACTTCACTCATAAAACATGCAAATTGTTTGAACGACTTATCTCATAAAACACGCAAATTCTTTCGACGACTTGTCTCATAAAAAAGATAAAGAAAAATCCGCATTTAAAGCATTCTTTTCACACAATTTCCACAAAACATATACAAGATGGTATGGTTCCACAAATCTGGTGCGAAGCGAATGTGTTTTAGAAAGGACATGTGCCATGAAGCAAAATTATCACACAGTGTTTCTAACCAGTCAAATTGTCTTGATATCAGAACGTATTATCCTAACTGCGTTATGGACCTTGTTAATGTAAATTGAATTATATAATATCAGAAACACGGAGTCCAGCAAACAAGTTATTATATATCATTTAGGATGTTTAAGGGTGACTGGTTTTTCTACTTCGATAACTTCGTGGCAGCTGATGTGCTGTTCTCTGATTATTCATTTAGCTTTAGTCCTGTCCCACATATTAGACATACTGATTAGTTAAAATAAGTAGGAATCTGGCGGAACTGGCGTCTTCTTATTGTCGTCGGAGAGCTACACTATAATGTATTCACAACATGGGGTTTAATACCAGTAGTTTACTGCAGAGACCCATCCTTGGCCCTCTATTGTTTTTCAACTTTATGCAAGTAACATTATATATACTCTACATTCAACTGCAAAATAAAAAGATCATTTCAAGGACAAAATTAATAATGCTAACAGAATGTATTTCTAAACACTTAGAGGTTTCTCGAACAAAATCAGGAAATACAATAGCTTTTATTTGCAGTCTAATAGGTCTGCAGATATTAAATCATGGTTCTCTTATTTAGAGTCTCAAGTCCAAAAAGGACATATAGAAACTCGAATACACTCGGTAAGGTAGCTCATACTTGTCTTTGATCCAGTCTAGTGGAACTGATGGAACTACTCATTTAGAAAAGAAGGCGTTTAAACCATTGAAATACATTAACCATGAAACAAATACATCGTCGACCTTGGATAGATAGATGGGATATATACATGCCTTGGACGAGGAAGGAATAATTCAACCATACATACCATTGTTTCTGAAGATAAAGTAGCTGCAGGGTAGATACATATGACTGAATTCAATTTTAGAAAGGCATTATAAAAGTTGGATTTTATAGCAACCTGCATGTATATTTTCGGTGAAAGCATATCAACGCGTTCTTAGTTTTGGCACTTTGTGTATGAAAAAAATATTTAGTTTGTAGGAATTTGATGCAAAGTTGAAAACAGCTTACAAAAGGCGAGATAAAAGAGTTGAGCACCAAAAAGGAAACAATGTATATTTCTGCATAAGTATATCACAGCGAGTTATAGTTAAAATGTTTGTTCATAGACTCGCACTATTTTGTTTCCGTTTAGGTTCGAATTAAGTTAAATTAATAGATATCATCTGAGACCAAATGCATCTTATAATCTAACTTTCGACTGACTCAGATACATGAAGGCTGGTACAAGGTTTCTGGTTACAAATGTTGACACACCACTTAGGTTTTATGACGACCAAATTCACAAAGAGCAAGGTGGAGAATAAATGAAGCAGAATAAACATTAAAATGCATGATAAAACTATCCAAACACTTGTAGAGAATGTGTTACACAAAGAAGGAATCCGCCATTTGTTCTAAGTTGGGCGTTCATGCAAATTATTACAGCAAGATATAAGTTTTGCTAGTAAAGTAAATACAATCAGCATGACAATGTAACTGATAGAACGAGACAGAAATCTTACTACGACACATGCGGATGGCTGTGTTCGACAATTCTCCATAATACGATGGTCGACATATGTTTGTTTTTAACTTTTTCACATGCTTACGATCCCAGACTTTAATTTCTCACACTTAAATACATATTTGACGCTTAACAATCAGACATCAGAATTTGAGTTGAGTCAGCGTTTTAGTGTAAGAAATTTTTGGGTAACCCTGGGGTCAGGCGCCTTGGTTGTCAGGTCAGGTTCCCATCGTAAAACTTTACTCAACCCTTATAATATATGTTACTGCAGACTGGAAAATTTTATTCGAAATATTCCAATGCAGCCTTTTGATTAGTTAGAATCTTTCCAAGTACGATTCGAGTCAAATTAAATTGCCTGACGGATCGAAACTTAATTCTGAGTTGAGTATCCACTAACAGCCAACCAGAAACGATATTTCAGAAGTAAATTCATTTTTGATTGGGTTAAGCAAAATCTCACGCTCATTCTCCAGCTAAAATATTTATAATTTCCAAGCCAGGAGTGCAAAATTATAATGTTTACACTTATACTCATCTCAAACTTCTGATGTCTGATTGGTCATTGATTTAATGTTGGTCAGTTAGATATCACAGCTTTTATCTGAGTATGTATTAGGATGTGAGAAACGTTTGTAATATTCGAGTATGATATGAAATGCATTCTGATGAAAGAATGATCCAAGCGACCTACAGCACGAAAGAAGGTTACAATGACCTACATAGCGTGATATGCTTCTGACAGAAACTGATGCGCACGAAACCAGCAGTATAAACGTTGTGCTGAATTACACGGATGGTCGAGCAAGTTATCAGCCATGAAAGTGTACATTCATGCATCCCTAGTTTTATGGTGCTTTAATTACATTTAACGAGATAACTTCATGGCTGGCTATATTTACACATTTGAAATGTTGTCCTAGTACAACTCAGCCTTTATATATGATATTTGAAAGATAAGTTCTCTAGTATAATTTCGAAAAAAACATGGTGTTTTCCTGAAGTATGTTGAATTATGACTTGTTAATCCAGTCCTGATAAATCCTCGCCCTAAAGCAAGTCCATTGGACCGTCGCCAATAAATATCCAGTCATGTATCCATTAATTACATTACTATCACCGTATTTGAGATATTTGTAACTACAGTTGTCAGCAGAAGATGATGAAGAAAATGATTATGATGACAGCAACAAAGATGACTATTATCATCACGGAGGCGTTTAATACGATGACGACGGCGACGATGATGGTAATTACTGTTTTTTGTATATCCTGTAAGCAAGAATAAGTCTGATTAGATTCTGACTGATGTCTCCAGAGGTTATGGACCATGCAACGGAGTGTTACACGTATGTATTTAGATGGGAAAAGCCATTACACAAACTAATCTCTCTCTCTCTCTCTCTCTCTCTCTCTCTCTCACACACACACACACACACACACACACACACACACACACACAGAGATCGATCCAGAGCTTTATGGTGAATTATGGTGAATTATGCTTTTGTCTGTTATATAAGAGGGGTCAAGCTAGCAAACAACCCAGACAACTAATTTGGCAGTTAATATTTATCACGACTGATTTACTCGATAAGTAGCCGTGGCCGCCTAATCCAAACATCAAAGAATTGTCCATGAAAGACTTTTGGAGATAGAAACGATCTCACTCTTTGTGGTAGAAAAGGTCGCACTTTAAATAATACTTAACAATGTTCGTCTTAACACCAGCTGAAGAATTGCCCACGACATTTTTGGCCACGCGATTAACTGATCGTACAGCTGTCATCAGCGCAGAATACCGGTTAAGAAATATACGTATTCAACAACAAAAAGATTAAATACGAATGGCCGATAAACCCACAGTCATTACACACTCTGCTGCACCTGTTTGGAGACTGGACGAAGACTAACACATCTTTGATCCTAATTGCTATATATGATAAACAAGGACGAAGATGGGTTGGTTACCTCCATCTCTACTGGCCAATAAAGCATAAGGGGAATAGCAGGTCCAGACCGAAATTACAGGCCTTGCCGTCTTTGATGGATTTTGGGTTTGGCTACAGGCTTAAATCCCGTTAAAGTATTATGTCGAAACTTCGTAGAATTGTCATTGAGACTTTGTTATATGTGCTAAATGAGCAAAGCACCACACTCTTTCGAGTCAGAAGAATAGAAGTCTGCACGGTATGAATACAAATTATACCATTAAGTAACATCTCGCGTGGGTCGGTATTTTACCTTTTTTGCTGAGTCGAATCAACCCTTCATTTAAAAAATACAACCTTTCTGACTTCAGTTTCAGCGAAGGTAAATTAGAACTCCCTATGTGATAATGATGGTGTTGTCAAGGCATTCAAAATTGAGAAAAAGCTGATTAAGGTGAAAATATCAACTCATTTTCCAAATAGTTGCCAAGGTACTCAAATAATATAGCAAACAGAAAGAAAATGAACTCATTTCAAACACATGGCAAAATTTGCATCTGTCATAATTAATGCCTGATTTACAGTATTACTGACAGGTCGCTTGTGAACTATGTGTTACTTCCCCTTTGTAATATTAGGATTTTCCTTTATATGAGAATCAAAGAATGGAATATTATTTAATCAAGAGGCCCTTGAACATGGTGTTGTTTTGACTCCACCCATAAAAATCCGTCTTTGATCGAAAATGAGACGTAATGAAATACTTCGAAAATACGTGAAGGTAAGACAATATTTGTTGTTAACCGACTGCATTGATTTAAAAAAATCAAATGCGTGAGGATATATATATATATATATATATATATATATATATATATATATATATATATATATATATATATATATATAGAAGCAAATGCAAAACAAAGACAAGACAAACACAAATGCAAAACAAAGACAAGACAAACAACAGAAACCCCAGAAAAATTGTTGATGTTGCAACATTTTACATGGCTATTTATACAGAAATAAAAGCTTGAAATTTTTTGTTTACTACAACTTGATGCTGATGCTAAAATATTTTATATTGACCTAGAAATCGATGAGCTATATCGCCACCAGTTATTTTATGTAAAAGTATGTATCCCGGATATTTCATTGTTATAATAGTAATTTTAGGTTATTGGGTGACTAATAAGCAAATGTACAGAATTATTTAACAGAAAATATGCCGGCTGCAAAAAGATGATTTTATTTGTTCGTGGCTGTCTTTGTTTTACTCTTCTTGGTTGAACCGTATGGTTTCAACGTTCTTAGAAACTAGTTTTGCACTGTTCGTTATTTAGAGTTAAAAGTGAATTTTTAAAAATGCTTAAGATAAAGTATATTGTCGTGAACTCTTACATCAACATTTTAAACAGAAATTATTTTTTAGAAAGGAAAACAAAATGTGAACGACTCTATGTAAAGTGAATATACTTGGAATACTATTCTCTCTCCAGTGTATCATAAAACCTTACTTTAAATGTCAAGAATGACTACTTAAATATTAGCAGTCACATTATCAGGACTGTTTGTGTAGCACCCAAGACAACAAAGGGGTACTCTTTCAGGTTCACTAACTTGATTCCAATCCGCTCTTGCTGGGGAATCTCTTTTTGCTTTAAAGGGAACATTTTTTGCCCAATTCAGCCACTGATAGTGCAACATCTATTACAACACATATATCCACCCTCCTGTAGCATGGTTAGTCTCCTCGTCATGCATGACCTCCTCCCAATCCAACAAGTTACTGAATCTAAAAGTGATGGATTATGTTTTCTCATTGAAACCACCTGAGAGACAGTGAGCAACCTAAAAAAAAAAAACTTCTAACTACATCATCGTCCTTCATTTACAGGAAATCCATGAAGAATTTTATGCTCAGTAACGCATAGGGGTTCCCTAAAGAATCATGGTAGACCTGGAATGACTAAATTGTGTTTCCTGTCCCATAATTCCATTTTGACTTCCTAGGGACTTTGCTTTGGATTTTTCATTCAGCTTCGCCACAGTCTTTTGCTTATTGTTTTTAAAGTCACCATTCACAGATTCGGTGAAATACTCCAGCGTGTCAACTCTGGTATTGACCATGTTCACCTGTCTTTCACTAGAAAGTATCTGAGCAAAATTCCTAGACAAGTCTGAAAAGCCCTAGTAGCTTTACATATCCAGGAGATTTTCTGTTCCAGTGCTACCCTGGAAATATTTTCCAAAACCATTGTTTCCATTGAACTAGCTTTTTTTCTATGGTATGCATGTATATATTCGTTTGATACTTGGCACGGAATATTCACAACATATAACAATTCTTGCAAAGTACACAAATAAAGTAATTCGTTTTATAAGGTTAAGAAACTATTAGTAAATGACCGTTCAACAAATATTGTAATAAATTCTGAAATGACGATATAAAACAAGAATTTTAAGTGGGAGCTTCTCAAATTGAATCTCACGCGCTCGCCATGAAACACGTAATTCGCTACTTTATTCCTATATTTTCTCTGATGTATCAATTTTTAATAAGCCCAGTCTGACTCTCGTCAATATTGTTGGCATATCTCTTTGTATTCTTTTATGTTATGGTCTTGCTTATTATAAAATAACTTCTAATAATAAGCAAAAATTATTTTTTATATTTTCATGTGTTACGTCATCATGTCCTAGATTTTGTCTTGGTACATTCGTCCCCGTTCATTAATCCTTCACATGATTGTTTTCGTTATCTGTAAGTTTGTTTTCATAACTTGGTCAGGGAAAATTATAACATGTCATAGTAAATAATGTTTCAAAAAATTATTTTTCCTTTTCCAAATGACTTTATATTTCTTATTCCTACCCCATCAATATCAACTTCACATATAATATTACACTCGAAGTAAAGTAAAGGTGATATTTTCTCCCTTCCTTCTGTCTGATTAGCAATTCAATTTGACTCTTAGCGTCCTATGTTGCATTCTGACGTTTTCTGCCAAGTATTGTATTAATTTCTCTTTTATCTGCATTCTTACATTTTCAGCTATGAGTGTACCAAAATATCTATTGCATTTTATATCTCTATAACAGAATTCAAAGTATCTCTTACGTACATTGTTAGTTCAAAGGTCAGGCTCTAGTAATCATTTCAAACTGCATAGTTTAAAACGTGTTTCCCTTTTCGTTATAAGGTATTGGCGAACTTTCTTTGGAAAAATGCTAAAGAAAGCTACCTACCAAAAGTGTTCCATTGTTTTTACATCTACTGTTTGAAGGATATGATATGACACGATGAGATAATTTTCTTTTAGTCTTACCTCGAATATTTATGTAAAATAGCAAAACAATATGTAATATGCTTATTTTTTTACATGCAAACCTCACTAAGAAAGATACCAGGAATAACATAAATTTAAAGAAGATTGTATAGAAAAGTCAGAACATTCATAAGTAAACACACACACACACACACACACACACACACACACACACATATCTATCTATCTATATCTATCTATCTATTCTATATATATATATATATATATATATATATATATATATATATATATATATATATATATATATATATATATATATATATATATACACGAATGTATGTGTGTGAGTGCGCGCGCGCATTTGTGTGTATAGTGACTAATAACATGTTGATTACTGTCATTTTTCAAAGGATGAATCTTAGCAGTTAATTGACTTCATCATAACATATCAATGAACTTGACCCTGCCCCTCATACTCCTCCTCCGGACAAAGTATCATCAGAGCCTGGTGAGAGTGTTAGATTGGCAACCTTTTGTTTCTCATAACGATAGTTAAATAACAAATTGAAACGGGTAACTGAAGAGATATTTTTCAGAGCTGAAAGCTGCGATTAAAACAGAGAAAGGCCACACGTGAATGGAGCATGAGAATAAGCTTAGCTATATTCTTCTAAAATATTTAATGTGAGAAAAAAATAATCAAAAAAGAAAGGAATTTAAATGTCCTGATCAATCGTGTCTATTACATGCATTACTGGTTGTTTTTTTTTTTTTTTTTTCTAGCACATTTTCTGAGGAATTTGGAATTAAATGTTCATTCATACTGTAAGAAGAAAGAGGTCACACAACCGAGTGAATCAAACATGATCTGCGTGAGTCTGGCTTGTTGTAGATGTTTCCAAGGACAACAAGACAACAGTCGTTGTCAGTTGAAGGGTTCAAAATCCTCTAAGGCTCCAAAAATAATATTTAATCAACTAGAAACCGCACATTCACGAGACCCAAATTTCGCTCTTGCATGGATGTTCTTGCTTGCGCATTTGTATGACCCATCAATAAGCATTTCTACGCCGTAGATTGGTATTTCTCTCCGCGCATCACAAAACACGATTCGAGCATCTAATACAAAGAATTATTCCTAACTCACAGTACTAAACACGTATATGTGGAAATGTCCCGATAATTACTTATGTTAAGAAATTAGACAAGGCCCGCTTTACGAAACTAATTAATGTTACCACAAGGTTTTGTGAATACTTTCTATTATGACGTCTTTCTTTGTAACTCTGCAATTATTCTTTTTGAGAAATGTCTTCCCATCACCTACTCGGAATAATCAATCAAGTAATCATCCAAATCTTTAAAAGCTATAAAATGTGATGCAAAATACAAAAAGCATATATCTCCGGTTTGTTATGATATGGTTTTATTTATAAGTCATCAAATGAAACAAATTCTTGAATCGTAATGTAAATAAACAAATTTCAAGCATGATCAAAGAACAACAAAATTTTAAAGCCACAGTTGCGGTAGTTCACATGTTATACAAAGGCGTGTACATGAAAGTCCTGGGAGCTATTATCAAGTACTATGAGGATCTATTTGTATTGGAGGAACTTGGCGATTTTTCGAAGTAATTTAGGTTTCACTGAAACGTTATAATTTCTCGTTCTTTATATGACTGATAACTGATGTGATACTCTTTTAGTACACATGTACATTTGAAAAAACAGGGTAGTACAGATATGCATTTGGAACATTGGGATAGTATACAATGCATCTGGAACATCAGGGTAGTACACCATACATTTGGAACATCAGGGTAGTACACGTATGCATTTGGAACATCGGGATAGTATACAATGCATCTGGAACATCAGGGTAGTACACCATACATTTGGAACATCAGGGTTGTACACGTATGCATTTGGAACATCGGGATAGTATACAATGCATCTGGAACATCAGGGTAGTACACCATACATTTGGAACATCAGGGTTGTACACGTATGCATTTGGAACATCGGGATAGTATACAATGCATCTGGAACATCAGGGTAGTACACCATAAATTTGGAACATCAGGGTAGTACACGTATGCAATTTGGAACATCAGGGTAGTATATGCATGCATTTGGAACATCACGAGCAGGAAGGCAGGTTGATAGGTAAGATGGTATTATGGGGATAGGTTGGCTCACCAGAACTGAATATCGTATTTCGATTTTTATTTCATTTCTATTCAGGATATGGTACATTGTATTTTCCACTGCAATCAGATGTTTATCGAAACATCTACATGTTCATTTAAACCAGCTAATTCATCTCCTTAAAATAGACGTCAACAATGAATTTTCGAATTTAAAAGAGCATTCACAACGTAATCTCAAATTTCTCTTCGAACCGAATGCTTTTATAGTTTTTATCGAATCAATAATTTATCTGAGACAGAATTAATAACTGCAAACTATAAATTCAGTATTGAAAAATAACTGCAAACTATAAATTCATTATTGAAAACTACAACTTTTAATAATAATTAATTTTCACTAAACCATACAGCGATTGTTTATGTTTTGTCTATTTATTCTCGCACTGATTACAGTGGGATCGATTACACCGATATGAAAACATTTAATGACAGATAAATTGAAATTTAATAGGCAAACTTTGTCAAGTATAGATAAATGATAACGTTATTTACAACATACATGTTTAGATATAATGACCGCTCCGGTGGCCTAAGTGGTTAGAGCGTCCGCCTCGAATGCCGGCGGTCGCGGGTTCGAAACCTCGGCCGAGTCATAACAAAGACATACAAATTGTTCTAGCAGCTGCCTCGCTTAGTGCTCAGCATTAAGTGGTTAGTGTTAGGACTGGATGCCTGGTGTCAGGATAAATTGACTGGGTGGGACATGATGCTACATGTCTTCAACATGATGCCCCTGTGCTACATACCGTAGCGATATGACCGAAAAATTGTTAAAGCTACGTTAAAAATCCAAATCACACACACACACACACACACACACACACACACACATACAAACATACATATACATACACAGAGTCGACACAATGATGGGATTAAGGCCTTTTAGAAACGAAAACAAATAAAATTACAGTGACCTTATCTTTGTTAGTACGTAATCATGTAAGAGGTCAATGTTATATTTTATCAATGTATTTAATTTCTGTCAAAACACATAGCTGCTGAGTGTATGTATGTAGGTAGGTAGGTAGGTAGGTAGGTATAAATACCACTATATACCGCATCAATTCTGCTGACGTATGATATAATGTGGAGACGTTTACTAATAAGACCTTTGATGTAGTTACGTCATATTTTCATTAGTGTCCACATAATGAATCAAATACGACCAGAGCAAATAAATGTAAATGAAATTATTAATTAAAGATAAGGGCTCCAACACCCCTTTAATTAACATTATTTATCATATCAGCAGACACGCAGTCATACAATCTCATAACATAGCTGTATGGGCGATTACTATTTCAATTACACTGGCCTAAAATTCGATCTAATTTTTCGATTTTACAAATGACAATCAATAGCAAATTCACTTTGATGCAGTTCTGTACTTGTGAGGAACGCATTAGATCCTTTTCTTTACTACGCCTGCATTTCTCCCAGCGAGATAATAATAATAATAATAATAATAATAATAATAACTGTGTTTATTTGTAGTACTGGCCACTGGCCCATGATACATATCCATACATCATGCGGTACAAGATGTTGTTATAGTGCGTAACAAAAGAACACCGTATCTATTGGAAATGATATACATGAAAGTAATCATTACTGAATTTTTCGAATTGGGTGAGATACAAGTATATATTAAACAGCAATCACACGAATTTAAGAGGAACCCTAGAACCTGCATGGAGCAAGTTTTTTTGTGATATCGATCTAGAGTCTTATGTAGCAGGAGTCGTTGATAAAACGGTTTCTCTAATCTTTAAGGCTTTTATAGTAAACATTGCTAAATTAGTCATCAGAATGTTACTAGTAGCATTTTGTATAAAAGGTCTAAATTTTCTAAAGCTGGATTTTTATATACAAAGGTGGGTAAATATTTTCTTCGTATTTCTCAATAATAATAATAATAATAATAATAATAATAATAATAATAATAATAATAATAATTAATAATAATAATAATAATAATAATAATATTATTATTATTATTATTATTATTATTATTATTATTATATGCTTGTCTATAATTAACTTGAATATTAGGCAGACAGGTAATAAGTTAGATTACATTTTTATCCAAGAGTTTGCCAGATTTTCTCATTATCCGAAATATTGTTCTTGTTGTTGTTGCAGGGTTAACGCCATTTTTCAGCACAATATAGGCTATACATGACGGCCAGTATAAATGGTGGAGGAAGAACCCGTGAAAACCGGGAAAGAACCACCAACCCACGAGAAGCTACTGGCAAGCTTTCTTACATATCCACATTGGCCGAACCCGAGACTCGAACCCACGCAGACAGAGGTTAGATGGCAGTGATCCGTAATGATGAGCACTTTAGACCACTCGGCCACTCGGGGCCTCACGCATCTTAATTCATCCAAGGATTATTTGAAATTTCTGAATATTTTGTTAATGCTTTTTTTCTTGTAACGAAACAATGTTCTATAAAATGACCAATAGCTAAACGTGCAGGACGCCGGACACCTGCAGATCTATCCGTGTAACGTATCTTAGGCAAACGATACTGACATAAAAGGAGAAGGAGAACAATTATGCTACTGTGAAAAGAACATAAAATAAAGACACTCTTAAGTTACTCTCTGTCTGAGATAAAGGCCGACTTAGGTAAAGTTTGCAGATGCATTTATTTGTCACATTCTACAATTTTGAGGTGGTTTCATCGGTTTAAAGATGGTCACGAATCCATGGAAGCTGACCCGTGTCCTAAAAGACCATTGTCTGTGATTGGTGAACGGAAGTGGTTGTTGTGAACGTACAGTTGATGAAGGTGCTCGATACACAGTGAAGATATTTATATTATCGCTGAGATTAATTCGTCAGCTGTTTTTACAATAGTCAAGAAGCATTTGCTGCTCAAAATAGGTTTGAGCTAGAAGGGTTCCGTATTTGTTGACGGCTAAACAAACACACTCGGGTTGAAATTGCCAAACAGCTATTATCAGCTATGAAAAGAGTGACCAGTGACATTTGAATGAGATCGTGGTGTACTGTTTTTCAACCTGACTAAAGAATAAATAGCAATACTTGGATCGGAGAAAGCGAGCAGATATCACAAATCTTTGGACTGTCCAAAGAGTTTTAGACGCAATATTTTAGATGCAAAAGGCCCTGTCGTCCAAAAATATGTCCTTGTCTTTGTGTTACTGAAGATTTGCTTCGAAGGGTTGCCAAGAAATTGTGCAATACTACTGAACCACCCACCCGCGCACCGGAACCCTACTCCATGGCAACGTATCGGCGCATAAATCCGCAGTCGTGACAGACTTTCATGAGGAACACACTATCCAAATTTTGTCATATATCCCATACATCCCTGATTTAGCTCCTTGTGATATTAGCTGAAAGATTCGCCAAGACGAAGACGTTTTGAAAGACGTCATGCGGTTGTAAGAGCAATTTTTCAATGTATGAACAAAACATTTCAAAAGGTAAATACAAAACGGCATTTAATAATTCGATAAACTGAGAAAGCTTTTACACGTGCACTGGGAAGTACGCTGAGGGGGATGCACTGACGTGATGTTCGCTAATAAAGAACTATGTTGTCCAGTGGGAGGATATTCAGAACTTTTTACATACTCCTCGTGTGTTTAGTCATGACGCAATATTGTCCGGCAATAACAAAACGGCTAGATATAATAGGAACAAATATGGACGTGGAGTCGTTATTTGCATCTCTGGAAACAATTGTTATATGTATCGTTCTGATCTTATATATGGAGAAATCAAAGCATTATGCATAAAAGATGTGTTTATTTATAATTATTTACCAATCTCCTTTCAAAAACATATCCTTGTGCGATTGCTTAAACATCTGCAATGAACAAGCCCTAATTATAATTATGTGTGATTTAAATGAGAACCTACTCTGTGACTGTTTCCTCAATCTAGTCGACATAATAGATGTAAATAGTATGGAAAATATTATAACTCAGTCTACACGCGTATTAACCGATAAAATGGAAAAAAATATTGTAACGGAGCCTTCATGTGTAATATCCCATCCAACGGAAATTAATATAACTGAGTCTATATTTGTAATCCATCGTCTCTTTCAGATTATATTATTGTTATAAATAACCCGAATGTTTGTTGCATCTGGTGTAATCTCTATTGATTCAGCAATATTTACCAGAGGACGACTTACAATGGAATTATTTTATCTATCAACTGTTTATTGTACGAAAGTAATATGGATCTACAAACAAGCTGATTTTAACAAACTATGTAACAGTCTAAAGAAATGAACTGGGACGATTTTCCTCCGCTCTAGATATGTAATCAGCAGTTCTACTACGTTCCTCCCTTTTTAATAATATGCCCTGATATAAACTGTGATGTGATAGCCTTATTTGAAAAACCTTGCAGACCAAGGGATTAAAAGGAGAAACATATTAAACATATTATCAATGGCGAGAGCCCCTACCACTAAAAAGTTATAAATAACTTAGAAATCACGTCAACGATCTTAAAGCGTAAAGAAAAATGTATAGCCAACAATGAAAATATGGACGATTTCCGATTTTACTCGCGTGAATACTGAACATTATTAAGACGCTTTATAAAATAGCATCTCTCTCCTTCACTGTACTTCGATTACTTCCACCATAATGGGTTTAAAACTAAATACTTCCCTTATCATTAGAAAGCTAGTTGTTTCAACGGCTTATTTAAGTCGATATTCACCGTATCAGTTGCCAGTATTCTAGAGTAGAACGAACCAAAAAGTAAATAATCTATTCAAAATCATGGAGAAAGATATTTTGGACGTAATTACAAAAATTAAGCACGTGGTGATGGCAGAATTAGTTATCAAATGCTCGTGGACACGACTTCTGTTAGCAAGCCATTTTGTTTACTGTTTAATAACTTATTCACAGAACACAGTCCTCAAAGAATCTGGAAAACTAGTCGTTATTCCTGCTTAATTTTTTTAAAAAAAAGACGACATGAGTAACTCTGCCAATTATAAAATAATATCACTATTGAAAATTATGGAAAGGGTCATATTCAAATTATTGTATTATTCAGGGGCGGATCCAGAATGCGGACGGAATTGGAGGCCACCCACCCAACCCCACCTCTATAAAACGGAACGCGAAACATTTCCTAGAGTGATTTTTCTTTACAGTTAGATGGCTAAAATTATACCCTGAAAAACGCTTAAATGCAATAGATTATGGGGGGCTTAGCCTTGTGGGCAACTGCCAAGGCTGTTCCGTTCCACAGACTCCTTGCTGATTTGTTCACGCCCCCCATCTTATCGGTATTTCTAGATCCACCACTATAGTTATATTTATCAAGCTATTTACTTCTATAGGCATCGGTCGGGATCCCCACCCTGTCATTTTACTTCAGTAGGCAATAGTCAGGATTCCTACCATGTAATTCCACTTCTATAGGTACCAGTTGGAACTCCTTCCATAGGCACCAGTTCGGATTCCTATCCTGTCATTCTCCTTCCATAGGCACCAGTTGGAATTCCTATCCTGTCATTCTCCTTCCATAGGCACCAGTTGGGATTCCTATCCTGTCATTCTACTTCCATAGCCACCAGTAGGGATTCCTATCCTGTCATTCTACTTCTACATACACCAGTGGAGATTTTTATCCTGTCATTTTACTATAATAGGCACCAGTCAGAATTTCTATCCTGTCATTCTTCTTCAATAGGCAACAGTAAGGATTCCTACCATGTCATTCTACTTTTATAGGCACCCGTCAGGATTCCTATCCTGTCATTCTACTTCTATAGGCACCAGTCGGGATTCCAATCCTGCCATTCCACTTCAATAAGCACCAGTCTGGCATTCTACACTGTGATTCTACTTCCTGTCATTCTATTTCTATAGGCACCAGTCGGGATTCCAATCCTGCCATTCTACTTTAATAAGCACCAGTCTGGCATTCTACCCTGTGATTCTATTTCCTGTCATTCTACTTCTATAGGCATCAGTCGGGATCCCTACCCTGTCATTATGCTACTATAGGCACCACTCAGATTCCTACCGTGTCATACTGCTTCAATAAGCTCCAGTCGGGATTCCTACTCTGTCATTCTATTTCAATAGGCACTAGTCCGGATTCCTATCTTGTCATTCTACTTCTGTATGAACCAGTCGGGATTCCTATCCGGTCATTCTACTTCAATACCAGCGATCGACGACGCGTCATGTAAATGTGTTATGCGTAACACGTGATACACAAAAGTGAAAGTGTAGGACAAACAATGACAGCAACTGAGAAGATGTTTTCGACAAAAGCTGAAGAAAAATGACATCCCAGGAGCTAAATTTCGTTGTTCTGAAATATCAGAACATTCAGTTTGTGAGTTGAAGCGCTGGCTGGCAGTTGTCGGAAAATAGAAGCAGGAATTAGACAAAATGTAAGTCGATTCTTCCTTACGATACCGTAATGATTACTGTACCGTTACTATGAGTTTGTTATTGTAACAGTATTTTCAGGCAAATAACAAACTGCCATCTTTAAACAACCATTTTCACTGCACGAACAGCAAACTAAAACTCTTCAGGTCTATGTCGACTTCTGTATGTAGCATATTTTGCCATTTACCATTTTGTCATGGGGGTGAGGGAAGCGTGCAAGGATAAATGTCGCAGTATCAGTGATTAATTACTGTACTAATATTATTGGGCTACTCAATTAGATATTTGTAATTTTCATAAAATATTTTATCACAATATACAGTATTGTTCGTAAATATACAAACATACAGAAATATGTAAATGGAAGTAAACAATAGACAAGGACATCAATAATTACAAAGATGTACACAATTATCCATCCTATTGCACGCATAGATGGCATTACAATAATTATTAACAGGTTCTAATATGCCTGGGGTCACATAGTGTTTTGAAATGTTCACAAATAGTTTTGTTGTTTTAACAGCTGAATTGTTTGTTTTGTAAAAATAAATAACGTTTTAAGATCCTGTAAAATTCTAAACGCAGGTAACAATTCATTTGCTAACATGTTTGTTACTGCACACATTTGTTATTGTTCTTGTTTAAATTTATATTGTGCATTAATACTTGAAAACAATTTTATTTTTATTTTAGGTGTTTGGAGTGTATAGAATCAAACAACACAGACATAGTTATTCATGTTGATGGAAGAAAATGGTATGAACAAAAAGTGAGTGAGGTGTTATCTTCTGTCAGGACCAGTAAGTCTATCCAGAACTTGGATGTAGTCCTGATGGCCTCGTCTACAATCAAAACAACAAATTAATAGGTGTAGTTGAGATAAAATGTCAATTTGTTTTAGCAGGAAAAGACCCATTATGTGTAGATGAACGTAATGCAAATAAAAGAAACAATCTTTGTTATAATGTTTTGAATGGTAGGCCATTTTTAAAGAAATCACATAAATATTATTACCAGGTACAGATGCAGATTGCACTTTGTGTAGTAGACTTTGGTGACTTTGTCATTTGGTCCTCAAAAGGAATGATTGTAGAAAGAGTATTGCCTGATGTTGAATTTTGGAAAGATTTATGTTCAAAATTGATAAACTTTCATCATAATACCCTGATGCCAGAATATATTGAAATGAAAATCCCCAGGCGACTTATGCCAGTTGATATTCAGATTAAAGATTCGAAACATTGTCTATGTTTATATTGGTGCTCCACATTTTAAATTTAACTTGAGAAAGTGGGACAACAAAAACATAATAATACAAATACTGAATGAACAATTTTTTTTACAATGACTTGTTTTATTTATAGTGGGTCTATGTATTATAGTTTGCTGTCAGTTGTTCATCTTTATGAAAATTCACAAGAAAATAAGGTTCTTGATAATATAAGATGTGTAAGGAAATACAAAACAATGGTATGGAACTGCATTTTTATTGCTGCTTTTATCTGACAGCCTTCAACAATGGAAAATTTATATCCATAGTGTACAAAAACTTCAAGCCAATTGTGGCAAAATGCTACATATATACATATATGTATGACAGAAAAAAAATATAAATATAATGAAGTAATTGACATGATTCTCTGTTTTGATTAAGTCTATATTGAATACATAGTTTTAATTCATATTTTTAGAACATTTTGAAGAGTTAATCTATATGTATCATTTCAAACTAATAAAGTTGTATATTGTTTTAGTTATAATACACTTGTACACACAAGAAGTTTTAAGACTGATGACAATGTAGAAATGTTTATCATTTAGTAAATAACATGCTATCCTCAAATATTCATGAATCATTTATATCTATTTAGAAACTAGAACATGATTGATTAACATCGGGGGTGGGGGATGTTTTTAATCAATAGATGTGCTAGTAACGCAAAGCCTTTCAGTTCCGTGACGCAGGGGCGGATCCAAGAATGAAACTGAGGGGGTCTAGAAAAATAAATAAATAAATAAAAAAAAAGTACACAAGAGCTCAAACGTTAAAGAGTATATATATATATATATATATATATATATATATATATATATATATATATATAAACAGTTACTAATGTAAGTGGCAGAGATGATGATGTCTTTACAAGACAACCCACCACTTCCAAATTCATCAGATTCTGAAATTCTCCCTAACAAGACACCAGATCATCTAGACCCAAAGGTAAATGGCAGCTTATTTAAATTAATGTGTCGGAACCTTTATTCAGATATTTCTTTTTAAGGGAAAAAATAAAAACACGAGTAAACAAACATAAATCTCACTCATTGAAAATTCAAGTGTGACATGAAACATATTTACTTATGTCTTCTGATTTGTTTTGTAGATACCAGAAGAGACCATCATGTATAGAGCAACCCCTGTTTATGATGCTGGGACACAAACTACCTACTATTGCAGTGATGTGTTTGCCAATAAAATAGAAAGGAGAATCACTTTTTAGATACAGTTGTGGCCTTTGATGTTGGTGCATTCCTCTTTCTACAAATCGCTCAACCTGAAAAATTTGAACATTAAACAAGTCTTACTATGTAATATATAACTTGCAAATTTTGGTACTACATAAATCAAGCCCCTGCAAATTTTGGTACTACATAAATCAAGCCCCTGCAAATTTTGGTACTACATAAATCAAGCCCCTGCAAATTTTGGTACTACATAAATAAGCCCCATGGGCCCCACTACTACTTTATTTTTTGGTACATAAACACTTTTGTACAGTTTTGTATATAAAGCCTGTAGTACTCTACCAATATTTAGACACTTGCAAGGATAACATTTGAAAATTTATTGCAAAGATTTT
>JAECUM010023656.1:0-11684 GCA_016617855.1 Megalonaias nervosa | reverse complement strand
CTATGCTGGGTCCAAATAAACTTTAATTTTTTTATTGGTGTTCTTCTTCAACTCGTCCAAACTCACGAAGTTACGTATAAAGAGGCAACAAATTTGGCTATAAAAGAAACATGAAAGTGGAGAGAACCACCCAATCCTGCCCAAAAATGCAATATCTGCTGTAAAAAATAAACAGAAGAAAGAAAATGTTATTACCGACCGAAATTCTTTGCTGGATCCAAATAGAAATTTCTTTCATCGTTGGCCCATTTTTTCAGTTTCATATGTGAAAATGCGAATGTCTCATTTCTAAAATGCACAAAATGTTTAGGAACCCCAGATGGTAGATTGGTTTAAATCGCTCGCCTTCACCGACCACTGCCATCTAACCTTTGGCTGCGTAGGTTCGAGTCTCGGGTTCGGACAATGAGGGTATATAAGAAAGCTTGCCAGTAGCTTCTCGTGGGTCGGTGGTTCTTACCGAGGGTTTTCTATGGGTTCCTCATCCATCAGTTTTACTGGCCTTCATGTATACCCTATCATATGCTGAAAATGGCGTTAAATCCACAAGAACACAACACAAAATGCTTAACATCAATGGAGTGAATTGTTAGCTGAAAATGTATGTTTACCAGACGGGAGATTTAAAAGCTACGTAGTAAATTTGTAGATCTCCAGGCATCTAGCAAAAAGTATGCGAATGACATGTATAACTGTTATCCAGTCTCACCCTTACTTGATACTATATTTCACAATTCACGCAAGGGGTTTTTCTTCACCTTTTTTGAATTTAAAAAACTTAAAACGAATGACCTACATTATCATAATAGGATATTGTATATAGGGTTATATAACGGCTCGTAGATTTTTGTTTGATGTTTAACAAGTGCTATATTCAATACACTGACACATTTCAGATATTAGTGTTTCTGTTGGGGTAGGGGTTGGGGAGTCCCTTGAGTTTGAAGATGACCATGGCAACACTAATTGGTTCTGTTTCTGGGATTACGTGAGTGACTGATCAAGCCATTTGTGCTCGGAACTGTCAGTGGCACACTTGACAGGAGATGCTGCTTGGCTTTACTTGATCAATAGAGGACGTAGTACAGTTCTAAGATTTACGATCCTCGCCGCTGCAGTCCTCCTCAGTGCAAAGTCTGTAGTTCCAATATGGATGAGACTGCACCAGTTGGAGCCATCTTATGTGAGATCTTCTCAAGACTCAGGGTCAATGGTGAAGTGTTTCAAGGATGGCTTAAGGGAGTCTTTGAAGCGTTTCTTCTGACCACCCTGAGATCGCAGATCGCCGTAGAATATCTTCTTAAACAGTTACTCTTCTGACACCCTGTTGACGTAGCCTGCCCATCTCACCTTTGAGTTCATCAGCAGACTGTGGATGTTCGACATGCCTGCCCGTGTGACAACCTAAGAATCTGGGACCCTGTTTTATCATGTTATCCACATCAATTTCCTCATGCAGCCTATGCGAAAATGATTCAGCTTCTTGGCAAGTGTCTGTACACCCTCCAAGCTTCGCAAGCATACAGCAGGGTCAGCAACGCAATGTCTTTGTAGACCTTATGTTTTGTTTGTAGAATGATGCCTCTGTGCTCCCACACATTTGCGCATAGTCAGCCAAAGGTCACATTCGCTTGGGCAATTCTGGTGTTGGTTTCATCACCGGTGTGGACTGCGCGTGACAGTGTGCAGTTGAGATAAATGAACTCCTCCACTGTCAATAGCTTTTGACCGTTTAATGCGATGGTAGGTTCTACGCAACGCTTTCATGGTGCAGATTGGTGCATCACATCTATCGTCTTGATACTGATCTTATGATCGAAATTGTTACAAGCTCAAGAGAAATTTTCCATACTCTGTTGCATGTCAGACACAGATTCTGCATTCGGGGAACAGTGTCAGCAATGAGATCATGAATGGTTTCTTCCTGTAATTCCGTCTTCTCCTATATTAGATATTATATATTAGATTACGTTTGATATTACATACATTGTATTTCAAATACTATGAGATATGTGATATTTGTGCATACTAATGAGTTCCGCCCACTCATGTGATTGACTGACTGGAAGTACTCGTCAGCATGAGCCAAGAGTGATATGTACGAGGAGAATACACTTGAGCTAACTAGAGTGATATGTACGAGGAGAATACACTTGGGCTAATTAGAGTGATGTGTACGAGGAGAATACACTTGAGCTAACTAGAGTGATGTGTACTAGGAGAATACACTGGAGCTAACTAAAGTATATTTACGAGGAGAATACACTTGAGCTAACTAGAGTGATGTGTACGAGGAGAATACACTTGGGCTAACTAGAGTGATATGTACTAGGAGAATACACTTGGGCTAACTAGAGTGATGTGTACGAGGAGAATACACTTGAGCTAACTAGAGTGATATGTACGAGGAGAATACACTTGAGCTAACTAGAGTGCTGTGTACTAGGAGAACACACTTGAGCTAACTACCATCGATACAAGCATTTGTTTAACGGTTGATTACTGAATGAAAACGACCAAATAATCCCTGCGAATTATAATAAATTCGGTGATTATGTTACAATAAATCAAATTTTAGCTTTATTCTAATGTCTATATTGAAGATGTTACAAAAATTGTAAATGATTTTTTAAAAAATTCAGTCAGTGGGAGAGGAACAATATTATTATTTGATGTCATAGGAACTATAATAAATGCAGATATATTCAGTGAATAGATAACTGCATAACGAATAAAGAAACCAAAAACCTAATACCTGCTTGAAACAAGTTTGTATTGAATACATGAAGATTTAATTAATTTCAGCTTCAGGTCGCACTGTCTTCATTATTTGGGGCTATTTATTTTATTGCGTTGGCCAAAAATGTTAATTGCAGACATGGATCTTAGATATATTTGTCACTTGCGTATCATCGTAATGTAAATGTCGTCCACTTTATCTCGGTAACCTGTGAATGTGGCCTTACTCTGAATAATGCATGATGCTCCTAACAGTAATTTCCCAAGTCAGATCAGCCCGGATCAGCTATCCTGGTGTGTCCTTGGGCGAAATTTGAGTCCCACAATTGGATCATCCCGGATCGACTGCCGTGGTGTGTACAAGGCACTTTACCCTACTTATCACGACACGGTATAATCTTCATGTGTCGCTATGCCGTAAAACACGAAAACTGTGCCAAACCTATGAGAACCAGAAAACCAAGCATGAACAAAACAAACTACTAAAAGTAGCCTAAAGAAACAAACAAAAAAACCCCCACTGAATTTTGTGATTACAACCAGGAACCTAAGCGTAGACCCCACGTGAACTTTGACCAATTGAAGTCGTGATCCCTTTATTTCTGTCCACACTTGTCTGATGTTGGTTTTAACTAATCTCTTCTATTTCTTATCAGGAGATAATTTGTGAAGGTTTTTGACATAAGAAACGAGCTATGCATTTAAAAGAGTGAAAACAGAAAAGCTCTTAACAATAGTCCACTCTACACACACTTAGATCATAGTATCCCCAATTAATTGCAGCTCTTTTTATCAAATCCTTTTTTCTACTTAAAAACACTGTGGATTTTCAGATTTTACATTAACCTGTTTTCATCTACGACGTAAAAACTGTTCTAATCCGTTTTATCGCAATTCCAGAAATAGCTATCGTCTGACTGATTCAGATTTTTGACAAAACGATCTGTAGTTATTTAGTAGTAGTATAATCCAGGAGACCTCTGGATCACATCTTAAACTATTAACTGATATTTCAAATTTATAGTAAATTATACAAAATTACAATTGTCACAGCTGGTATCATACCAAAGTCTGACACAATCAAAACTGTTACAGAATTAATTTCAATAGAATTCGACTTGAGCTAAAGCAGAATAAAACTCTCCTCAAGACAAAACGTCGCACGTATCACAGAAAATGTTTTGGAATTAGAAAATCACTTTAAAAAGCATGCGGATAGATGTCTAGATAATTACTCCTTTTTAAGAACGGTCTACTGAAAGCAAATGGATAGATACCTAGTTAATTACACCCTTTTAGGAAATGTCTACTGAAAGCATGGGGATAGATGCCTAAGTAATTCCACTTTTTAGGAAGGGTCTACTGAAAGCATGGGGATAGATGCCTAAGTAATTCCACTTTTAGGAAGGGTCTACTGAAAGCATGGGGATAGATGCTTAAGTAATTCCACTTTTTAGGAAGGGTCTACTGAAAGCATGGGGATAGATGCCTAAGTAATTCCACTTTTTAGGAAGGGTCTACTTCTTTAGTCTCTTTATTCTCTATCTCTTTGTAACAAAATCAATTTGTTGAAACATTCTGCTATTTTTCTAGCTTTTAAACCTGCCAAATTTGTCTCTCTGAAGGTTTGTTTCGTACGCCAGTAGATTGTGTTACGAGTATATGCTCTTAAAACAAGTAACAGAAAAGAGTGAAGACAACAAGCTTGTAAAATTTAACAAATAATTTGTTTCCCTAGAATACAAAGTGACGAATTAAATCTAAAAATAATCCAAGAATTAAAGACACACGTCCTAGTAATAAAAAGTCATGAATAAAACTCAGTTAGTCCCGAAGAGATCCAAAATTTAAGGCGATGACGTGTCTGTTATATCCTACGAAGTACTGATGTGTCAACAGTCTCTTGTTGAATCACAGAAATATTATTCCTGGTTTGAATTCAGTATATATTCCAATTAATGTCTTTATCCAAGAATTTTATCAGAGCACTTTTGTATTTCCAGAGAAAATAATCACTTGAATTCAACAATTTGAAGAAAATAAAATTCAGCCCAAACTGGCCACAACATAATACAACTTAAAGTGCTAGATGTTAACGCATGACTGGTAAAATCCTCACAGTCACAAGATATTATAGTACTCTGCTGGACTCCAAGGTCACAATTAGCATTTTCTAAAAACAACCATTACCTAATGGAAAATAACTTTCTAGAATGATCTAATGAGCCTTGTTTATTCACAACACAATAGCCTATAATATTCACTTGGGAATCTCCAAAATCCCGACTCAGATCAACATATTTACTCCTTCTTTGTTTACCTGAATAATAATTCGGTTAACAAGCTCATACACATAGAGAATAATAAAGCTATTATTAATTGTTTACATAAATGAAATTAAAAACAGAAAAAAGTCAATCAGGTCAAGCAGAAATGAACTAGATTTTGGACAAGGTCAAGTCCAGCAAACAATGTTACATTACAATAACATGTAATGAAATAAAAAAAATTTAAAACTAACAAGCAAACAATTAAATTAAATATACATAACAATTGAACGCTTTCTCTGCTGCTATTTTTATCTGCTTTACAAAGGTTTACTTCCACATCTTTTTTATTAATTTAAGCTGTTGCTCTTTGTTATATCTTTCATGGTGCAAACAAGAAAAGGAGTGTTACAGATTGTATAACGTTTTTAAAAAAATCGGGGTTAAATTATTTATTACTATTTCATTACATATAATTTCATCACATGCTATTTCATTACATACTATTTCAATGCAGTTGATTTCATTGCATACTATTTCATTGAATATTATTTCATTAGATACTAAATTGCATACTATTCCATTGCATACCGTTTGCATTATTCTCCATTACAAACTACAGCTAATCATTTAGACCTGCTGACAACACTTCTTACAATTTTTCAGCAATGAGTTTATCTTAGAAATCTTAGAACTTGTTTCACTACAAATGATTGCGAATAATCTCTCTCTCTCTCTCTCTCTCTCTCTCTCTCTCTCTCTCTCTCTCTCTCTCTCTCTCTCTCTCTCTCACACACACACACACACACACACACACAGAGTCACAATGATTCACGAGCCCCAAGTCAGCAACGCCGACAGCCTAAATACATGAGCAACTCAAGGTAAAATATACATCAATTTAACAAATATTAGGAATAAATAAACTATTTAACCCATTTCTGGATATAAATCTTCCAATTACACTTCACTCATAAATTAATACATTATTGTGGCCTGTTAACAAATGCCTTCTTCATTCCATCATATGAGAGTTAACGTCATAATGTGTGAGAGTCTCCTTTAAGTGAGTGGTCCCTTGTGCTCATCTGTATTCGTTCTTTCTTCTTCTATTCCCCTTTCTTCTTCCCTCCTGTACCATTCCTGTGCCACTCCTTGTACTCCTCTCTTCCGCACCCCTTCTGTACCAATTCTTATACTTCCTCCCTCCCTCTCTTGAGAGTTTATTGCCGTCTCTTACGTGTACCCTGGGAGCTTCCTGAAGAAAATATAAGGGACCTACATCCTGTCCTCCCTATACACCTCTCTTAATTTACCACTCTCTCACGGATTTCTCATCAGACGAATGGCGAACGCTTTACCAGGCCCTCTTCACACACTAACGTCTACTCATTCCATAAACTTCTTGCTCTACATACAAATAATATTACTTACGAAGTTTCGTAACACACGCACCCGTCTAAATGTTATATTCTGACACAACAATCTACCGTTGTTACGGAAATCGTTCACATTGTGTGTCCTACGAATCAGAGACTGAAACATACAAATATGTGAATACATATGCATACCAATCCACTCTGTCTACTTCACTTAAATTTTCATCTATATACTGACAAATGAAAATAGTTATCCCAAATAAATTTTCTAATAGATTCAAATATACATTATGATGTAATATTCTCTAATAATTCTACGATATGTTATGTTCCATGTCCTAATAAAACAGCTATACGTTATAATACACGATATATTAAACACCTATCTACACAAATATTCGGCTGAGATATTTCCTACGTGAAGAAGCTTACTGTTCTTTCCCAGTTCAATTCCACTTCCCACTTTTTACGAATCTCTTGTTCGGAGTGTTTTTTTCCCACAAAATTATTTTGATACTTCCTTGTATCCTCCGTTCTTCCCAAACGTCAGGAAACCACTGATTAATTTTACACAGGTATGGCTAGATATATCATTGTCACCCTGTCTGTCTGAGACACTAGCTCCTCCTGCTGGTAGACTTCAAAATTCCACTAATTCCGACAATAATTGGTAAGCCTTGTTTGATGTTCGGCGCTTGGGCCCAAATCCTTTCACAAGTAGCTGTAAGCGCAGAAATCTGGCTTTTTAGCGACACAAAGAGTTTAATCCCGTTGAAGCGACTAGCCGACTCAACCGTCTAATTACTGATTAAACACATGGCCAACTAGCTGTTGTTGGAATACCCTTTAGCCGACTGGCATAAACCTTACCTAACCCTAAGCCAGCAAGGAAGTTTTAATCACGGCCGTAAATATAGAAAAGTTCTATTTCACACACACACACACACACACACACACACACACACACACACACACACACACACACACACACACACACACACACACACACACACACACACACACACACACACACACACACACACACACAACACACACACACAACACACACACACACACACACACACACACACACACACACACACACACACACACACACACACACACACACACACACACACACACACACACACACACACACTGCACAACTGTCTCCAAAACGTTGAATCTAAAATAATATTGAACGACGTACTGTGAGTTTCCGCCAGCAGTGTAATTATGACACTGTTTAACAAAATGCAGACATTTCGTGGGTATTCGTACATGTCGAGTGATTTCGACACAGTTTAGCAGGTTGTAGATACCTTTCGTTAAACACGTTCAATAATGTCTCGTTCAAATGTGACGAACAGAAGGCTTCCCTTGTACGTGCGGCAACTATTACTCTTTCCACGAAAGCAGCTTATCAAACAACCTCGTAATCAAATATGTCAATATATCGATATAGCTTTGAGTGAAGAGTACTTTATTTGGATAATCAGTTGTTCGGCAACACCTACCACGTTCAACCATCCTCATTCCCTGCAAATCAAGGCATCACATGGAATCTGATTAAAATCAAATCTCCACAGTCGTGCATGGAGATCTGACAGACACCGATAAAAGTTCATGTTTTGGTGACCTTTGGAAATCCAAGTTCACTAATATGTTCCGAATGACTTGTGTCATTTCAAAACTGAATATCGGGATTTGATTGGTGAACTACAAGATCAACAGAACATGACCTCTTATTTGGTGACCATCAGATCTTCCTTTAAGACTGTAGAGATTTGATGTTAATCAGATTGGAATCACATACACTATAAAAATGGACTTTTCAACATCAGTTTAATCGTTTTAATGCTGTATGGTAAAAACTACTGGCCCAAAAGAAGTATCTTTTTCACCAAAATAGCAAGCCATCTTACATCGGTTAGGTATCTAATCGTATGGTTTGTATATTTACCTCGAACAATTAGTCGTCTCTAATTGATATGCAAAATTAACTAAAATTTATTCTAACCTAAGAGAAAGCCCCGATAATTGTAATTTGTGAAGATCACACGCAATTATATAAGAGACTATATTTTGTTCGTTTCTATTAATTTCATCTTTACAGTTCAAGACATTTTAATGGGTTATGGCTATGCTTCATCGTCCTAGGTTTTGCAGCCACATGAAGAATTTTTGTAAATAAAAAGATAAATATGTTATGGGCGTAACAATACAACGACAAGGAAAATACACGTTTCTAATGCAGATTATTACACTCAGATTGTGAGACCGCTCCGGTGGCCTAGTGGCTAGAACGTCCGCCTTGGATGCGGGATGTCGCGAGTTCGATCCCCGGCCGAGTCATACCAAAGACTTGTAAAAATGGCACTAGCAGCTGCCTCGCTAGGCGCTCAGCATTAAGTGGTTAGTGCTAGGACTGGTTGGCCTGGTGCCAGGATAATGTGTCTGGGTGGGACATGATGCTACATGTCTGCGGCATGATGTCCCAGTGTTAGACATCACTATAAACTGTCACACTGCAGACATCTTAGTGATAGGACTGAAAAATTGATAAAGCTACGTTAAAAATCCAAACCACACACACACACACGCACACACGCACACACACACACACACACACACACACACACACACACACACACACACACACACACACACACACACACACACACACACACACACACACACACACACACACACACACACACACACACACACACACACACACACACACACACACACACACACATTGATCAACTTCCAAGACGATGCATCCATCCTTAAATACATACATACATGAGTAGTATAGTGGGGCACCGTAGCGACAATGGGAATTAGCATTACGGAACTCTGTTTTGTACCCTGGCGACAAGATTTATAGCGACAAAATATCAGCCTCGGCAACCCTAGCGACAATGGGAATTTTGTATAGCGACTAGTACACCCTGGGCAACCCTAGCGACAATGGGAATTTTGTATAGCGACTAGCACACCATGGGTCAGTATGACGTCACGGTATTGGACACTTGCAACAATGTAGCAAGTACCGTGACGTCATGCCACCTGTTTCATTTCTATACAAAGGGTTATGCATTCGCGTTCGTGTCAGTGGATAGTATAGTATGTTTTAAATTTTTTAGGCAAAATGAGAATAAATATCTTTTCGAGGCAGTGGAGTGGCCCTAAAAAGGGCCTTTGGTTTTTGCTTCTATTGTCTCCAGTTCTTCCACCAGCTTCTTAATTTTCCAATAATTCCTTTCATCTTCTTCTTTTCTTTGTCTGGTATCCAGTCAGGATGTCCCATTGCACTAAATTTTTCTTGTACCTTTCTCCAGTTCTTGTTCAGTCTCTCAAACTCTTCTTTTCTCTTTCTGTTTTCTTTCTCCTTTCTCTCTTTTGTCCAGAAGTCTTTTATTTTCTTTGTCTCTTCTTCCATTACGTTTTTCATCTTGTCTTCTGCTTTTTTTAATTGTTGTAATCCCCACAAGACAAAAGATCACTCAGTAAAATTTGCTTGGTCTTCTAAAAAATACCTCACTTGGATGACATTATCAAGTGCTTTCTTCAATGTCCCCACTCTTACATACTTTGGCTTGATGAATCCTCTAATTTTTTCCACCTCCTCTTCTATCATTCCTGCCACCTGCTCCCTGGCTACTTTCAGGCTAGTGACTTGACTGGTCACAAGTCTTGGCTGTCTGGATAGCTCCATTCTTTTTCAAACCTTTCCACCACTTAGGCTGCATCCATCATCCAAAAATAACTGTGTCTTAACTGGTCAAACAATTCCATCTTGTGTTGACTAGTCAACGCGGGTAGCCAGACTGACGAGCGTTCCGCGTTATAAACGTTAAGCACGGACGTGAACGAAAACATCCCTTACACTAACTTCACATATTATCTACTATCCACACAAACGAACGAAAATGCATAAAACACTCATATATACTATCCACACCTACGAAGAAGAATAAATAAAACACACCATACCTACTATCCACACAAATGAGCAAGAATGCATAAAACACACCATACCTACCATTCACACCAACGGACGCGAACGCATAAAACACACCATATTTACTATCCACACAAACGAATGCAAACGCAAACACACACACACACACACACACACACACACACACACACACACACACACACACACACACACACACACACACACACACACACACACACACACACACACACACACAGAGTAAAAGAGTGAGTGTTTATAGTCACACTAATCTATATTCACACAAATTGGCAATTTGAATAGTGTCGCTTTTCTAGAGATCTGGTTAGCCCTGAGAAGGGCTGTTTTAAAACTCCAAATCACCTCTTAATGTCTGCACCTCCCTGGTCGGGCACCACATACGCATCGTCTGCTCTAGTCCTGCTCTCAATTGATGTGTGTGGTTGGGAACGCAGAGGGGGGTTGACTGGCTTCACTATCCCACTCCTCAGTTGGAGGGATAGTGAACACTTGTTTTCTCCTTCTTCTATTCCACACCCTGGGATGATTTTGCTGACGCCGAGGCTCCCACTCTTGCCTCTGTCTTTCCAATTCCTCCCATGCCTCCTCCTCCCAGGTTTCTCTCTGGGGTACAACGGCTCTTGGTACTGGTGGCAGAGGCTGTGGCTGTCTTTGTTGTGGAAGTGGTGGCTGTGGAGACGTTGGTGTCCTCAGCTTAGGCTTGACCTCACACAGAGGTCTTAGTATGAGGTGAGGCAGGATTCCTCGCTTCTTTTCCATCTCCTCTTCTTTCTTCTTATTTTCCTCCTCTTCTTCTGGGCTGCTTCTGCAATGGCCTCCATAGCCAGCTCATCTAGGAGGCGCCTGGCATACTTCAGGTACATTTGCAGCTCCAACAATTTGGCTATTCTCTTACTCATCTTCTTCCAAGTTAACAGGTCAACGATGGGTAGCCTGACTGACGGGCGCTTGGCTTTATATCCCTGGAGCACGGACGTGAAGGAAAACATTCCCTGACACCAAAACGTACCATCACATCAAACGCGCGGACCTAAAAGAAACACTTACGTTGCCTTTTTTTACTTACAAACACAGACATACATTATCTGACAAGACAGAGAAACGAAGTGCTTATAGACACACTTCTATTTTTTTTTTAAACATACAAACACACAAATTTTTTTGGCAATTGAATTAGTATGTCATTTTGAGAGTATTGGGGTAGCCCTGAAAAGGGTTGTTTTTTTTGTTGACAGGGAGTGATGTCAATCTTTTTTTTTTACTGTCTAAGATTGCGTCCCCGTCTGGCGG